>JAKUCM010000560.1:0-72775 GCA_023374145.1 Lepidium sativum
GAGAGAGAGAGAGATTTAATATTTTGCGCTTGTTGTTTTTACTATTGGTTTGACCATTTTCGAGATTTCTTTGGAGGGAAAGTGGTAAACCTAGAATGTAACCTCTAACACGTCAGACTTTTCTGAACCAAACGATTTGAAAACCGGATCTCAATAGTTATTGAACCGGACCAGTAAACCAGCGATAAAAACTAAACTCAAAAGCAATACTTATGTTTTCTTCATGTCAATGATCATTGTTACCTCGTACTGTACTTGTTCTCGCTACATTATTACCCGTACTCGCGTCTTTAAGCGTTTCAACAGAATAATTTTGTTTTCTTATTTATCATATTCGTTATATCAAAATTAATTTTTTTTTTTTTGTCGAACTATAAAACAATATAACTCAATATAACAAACTAAAAGGATCGAAAATTAGATTAAAACAGATAACTATGGTTTGATAAAGAGAATATCATGTAAAATGTCTTTTTTTGAAAAGTTAATTATCCTAAATATTTTTTTTTCCTTCTCCCGCATATATTTGTTGTCATCTAAAAAGACTTATCTAATCTTAGATTTAAGAAACAGATAATTTGCTTCACGCTGTTCTTTTTGTGCCCGTAGAGAAGCGGGCAGTCACCGAATTATAGAGAAGCAACAAGTCTCTCGTGACTACCTCAGCATGAAGCCCGATGGGCCTCACAATAGCAAAGCCACAAGCTAGCTCTCCTTCTGCAACTTTCTCTGCGACCTGTAAAATTGCACAAAAATATTGTTACCTATCATCAACCCAATCATGTTAAAAGTCTTTTAATCCTCCTCTATGAAAGAGACAAGTCATTTACACCCATCTAATATACCTCTAAAACAGACCCAGCTGCAAGGTATGCAGCTTCAGATGAACCTCCATTTAGATCAATCGAATTCAACTTTGAAGCCATCTTCTTACTCCGAGCATCTTTCCGTTTTGTGCTTATACTCTTAACAAAGTTTGCATGGTCCTTCCGTCCTTCGTGTGCACCAATTGGAGATGCTTATCTCCAACTTTTCTGCTACCAAAAACCACGCATCTACAGAAAGGAAAGACCAAAACTGGTACAAATGGTGATGAATGCACACCAGAAAGACAAGATTCTACTATCTTAACTAATTGACTGTCACATTATTTCAATAAATAGTCTTATGACTGAAAAATAAACAAAAATAAGAAAAAACAAGGAATCAGATAGTATTGAAAACTTTCTTCAAAGAAGTGAAGAGAACAATAACTCAAAATTTATACTGAATGACTAAAAAGGGAGCCAGTTCATAAATAGTTACATATCTTACAGTGAAAGAAGTATCACGCTATGAAACACATACATATAGAATAAAATTCAGTAGTCTACAAACCCGTTTGATTCTATGAAATCACAATCTAGATTGTCGTTCCACGATCAAGGACTAGAAGGAGAAAGGTCAGAGTTTGGTCGCAGCTCTGGCTATGAAGTCTGAAGAATCAATGTAGTTTAACTTTAAATATTTATTTAACATTTTCTTTTCTTTTATTTAGAATTAACCATTTTCGAGATTTTTGGAGGGAAAGTGGTAAACCCTAGATTGCCAATTGTCAATGAACCAAACTCTAACACGTCACATTTGCTGAAAACCGGATCTCAATAGTCTATTGAACCGCATGCTAAACCGGCGATAGAAACTTCAGCTTGATTTTCATGAATGATACAAGTCAGTGTGCAACTGTAGTCGAGATTGCGAAAAAGTTTTCAACTAAAGCTGAAACTCAACGGTCACAGTTCTTTTTGTTACTTGACAAGTAAATATTGTTTTGTTCAAGATTTCTTCTTCTTATATTTCCACAAAAGGTCAACCACCTGAATTGAGATATGTACCTCTGTATATACCAAACCTGTTTACTATAACTGTACCTCAAAGCGGAAGAAGCTTTATATAGCTGCAAGACGGTCCTTCTCCAGAAGATCTATGAGGCCTTGAGGAGGGTATTCGAAGAAAACGAATCCTCGAGGCTGGTCTTCTATTCGACTTGCTAACCACTCTGCACACGAGTTCTGTTCCTTAGCGATAAGATAAATGTCACACTCCCAGTCCTTTAAGATCATGTCCTTACACGCTCCCAGAACTGATTTTCGTTTGCAGAAAAGATCCGAGTTTGTTGTTAGAGCATCGATGATGCAGGAGCTTGTTGTCTCCAAACGGATTCTTCGAAAACCGCAGTCCCAGAGAATTTTAAGGCCATGATAAATAGCGAAAAGTCCAGCTGCAACTTCAGAGATGCTCGTATGGCACTTAGAGTAGCCAAACACCCACTTCCCTGATTGGTTACGCACTAATCCAGCGTATCCAAATACATTAGACAGTGAGTTTGAAGTTCCTTGTATATTCAGTTTCACCAAGGGCGGTGTCCATAACTTCTCAAAACCAGGAGGGTACACTTACTTCGCTGTTCTTTTTCTCTGCTGATGTTAAGGGAGTGCTTTGTGATTCTGCAATTCGCTTCAGAGCCACACTCAGGATCGGGTATTTAATGTCTACGTCCATGTCAACAGCATCTCCATACTTAAAATCAGTTCCTGGAACAAGTCCTACTGACTTCCCAAAACCAGGAGGTGTACTTACTTCGCTGTTCTTTTTCTCTGCTGATGTTAAGGGAGTGCTTCGTGATTCTAAAATTAGCTTCAAAGCCACACTCGGGGACGGGTACTTGATGTCTATGTCCATGTCAACAGCATCTCCATAATCACGATCTTTATAAGTTTGATAAGCAGTTCCTGGAACAATTGCTATTGACTTTTTGGACTGGAGAAAAAAACCCCAGAGGAAGTTTTCTGTTTTCATCTGTTTGTTGATGAGAACTGCAAACACAAAAAGGATGTTCTTATAAAAATCATTATAAATCTATGGACATAGAACAAAATTCTCCAGAAATACACTTGCCATACACTGAGAGGTCGTGTCCAATACTTTTGAGGAGAATATCAACAACTCATTGCCGTTTATATTAACTTTGATCATGGCATTGCGACTTGAAACTACCTCAAGCAGATGAACATGATCTCCTTTAAACCTGAAAGAATGAGTTTGCATATCCTGATCGCATAAGTTTCTGATAACAACAATACAACAAGAATAAGAAGCGTTGCCTCCATAAAAAAGGGCTTTTGAGTACCTTTCTGTGTTCGTTTCATCTGGGAAAAGGTACATTTCAACATTCATTAGCGTTGGGCTTTTCTGAAACACATCATTCAGAATGTGATGTGCAGGAAGCAGTTCGACCTTGAGTAACTCAGGCATCGCCTTTAAAAGTCTATTTGTCTTCCTGCTGATAGTGGATGCCGGTTTAGCCCAAAACTCGCAGTCAAACTCAGGCGGCGTAGCAGAATCCATAATGCGTCCCCTGGTATAGTGAAAGGACAAGATCATCATATACATGCGAACCTGGTATAGAAATATTTTGCAATTTAAAGCGACCTGATTGACGCTTCTAACCAAATACATGTTTACTTCAAAAGACATTATGAAGTTCTAAGTAACTCACTTCCAAGTAGGATGTTTCATTGGTCGATATAGAAGTAACTCCCGCAATTCTTCATCAGTGACTGATTGGCGTATCTCGCTACACGTTTCCGTATTTGTTGCCTTGTTAAGGGGCGTCTCTACTGCTTGTTGTTCCACTGAGGTTGCTAAGTCTTGATCTATTGCCATAAAATTTGAGTCTGAGCCTTCCCTAGCATTTGTCTGGCCTAGCACATCAAAGACTGATTGACGTATCTCGTTGGTACCATAATCTTTAGTTTTATCACCAACTTCCTCAACTGATTCTAGAGAAACCGAGCAAAAAAGCAATACATGTTTCTAGTCATCCAATGCTAACAAAATTAGGGTCTTAAGGTTTCTGAAACAAAAGAAAAGAAGCAAAAGAGATTATCACCTTGTACTACTTCTGTTGCATTACAAGCTTGTTGCTTAACTCTATCATCCAATTCTTTAGCTTTATCACCAAATTCCACAGCTGATTCTAGAGAAACTGTGCAAAAAAGCAAGACATGCTTCTAGTCATCCAATTCTTACAAATTTAGGGGCCTTCGGGATTCAGAAACAAAAGAGCAAGAAGCAAAAGAGATTATCACCTTGAACAACTTGTGTTGCATTACAGGCTTGTTGCTTAACTCTAGAGCGAATCTGCAAAGCACGTGGACTAGGTGGCTTAACAGTTTCAGATTGATGGAATCCTGGATTGGTTCTCTGTGTCTCTGTTGTAGTAATCGCACTCAAAGCTCGAAGACCGGAAACAATTTCTCTGAAACCCGTTGTTGGATTAGTAGCCAAGAAAGGTGTTGGTGTTTCAGAAATTGGGCGAGCCCGGACAAGTCTCGGTGCTTCAGGAATTCGATGAACCGAGGCACGTTTCCGTACTTGAGAAGTATCTTGAGCAGAATTAGGTCTTCGTACTTGAGAAATGGGAGAAATCGCCATTTGGGTGGCTCCAGATGCAAGTTTTATAGCTTCCTCAGGTGAAATCAACTTGACCTTTGAAGCTATAGGTATGGGACTCTGTCTAGGAACTGGATTTGAAGATTCAACTCGCAGTTTACTCCTCCCGGGAACTACTTTGATCGAATCTGAAGGCAAACTTATTTGACCAGGAGGCATTGAGGACCTGAGAAATCTCCAACAACCTTTAAACAAAAAAACAATCTAGCGATGAACGGGCAGAGACAAAGGTAGGGCAAAGAGACTCTTCTCTATTCCATAGGCGATTATCCAAGGAAGAGTATCTGCAACATTTTTTTTGCTTGGCTTGTACGGTATAGTAAGTGAAGAAAAGGAACGATCAAAAACCCCAAAAAGAAATTACGACTAAAGCAGATCAGAGAATGTAGTTTTAAATAATAAATGATTCGGATTCTTACTGTGAAAACAGAAAATCGCCGGCGAGTTTTGGCTGTTGAGAAGAAAGCAACAACAGCGTGGGAAAGAAAGCAAACAAACCTAGCCTGGTCTTCTCAGAGAGGAGAAACGAGGAAGACGACAATAGGACTCTGGCACTGGATAAATTTACATTATCACCTCATATTTTTCTACTTAAATTTTAAAAGACCCTCATATTTTAAATTCATTTATAAAAAACCCAACTTCCATTAAATAGGCATAAAACCTCATGTGCTTGTAAGAAGTAAGGATTCTGACGTTTGTGCTTCTTTCAGTAATGTTTTGGTGTTTTATTTTATTTTGAGAAATTCAACAACGGTATGTTTTCTCTCGCATTAACTAAATTAATCATACAGAAAAAATTGAAAAAAATATGGACCTCATTAACTATATTTGGTAACCTCGAGAACTGTGCTTAATTTTTGTCATCATGGCAGCTCCATCAATTTTCTATGAAAGTTTTAGTCCTTGGTCATTACTGAGATAGAGAAGAAGAAATTAGTTATGTACATGACTCAAATGAAAGATCAAATAAGTCCAAATCTCAGTTAGCTAGCAAAATTACTTGTGGCACACGAAAAGAAAAGCTAATGGCTTTTAAAAAATCCTAAAAACTCAGATGGCTTTTAACAAAACAATCCTCTCTAGAAAAGGCATCTACACTTCACATTCGGCATTAGAGGAAAGATCAATGTGTTGTGTTGGTGATTAGAATGGAAACTTTTCCCAGACGGGCTTGAACACTGGAGATGTCAATGATTCAAACGACACAGACTGATCAGTTTCTTCAAACAACTTCAGACACAACAACATATTCCACTTGTTTAGTTCTTGTCGAAAGATAAGCTTCAGTCGACTCTTTGTTATCCACAACTTGATTAGTTCTTGATGATGGAGCAGCTTCGATAGAATATATGTTATTCATAACTTGATCAGTGCTTGATAGATCAGTTTGATGAATAGAATCTCTGATATGAAATTACTTGATTAGTTCTTATTGATGAAGCAGTACGATCAATAGAATCTGCAGCTTTATCCACTTGACAATTAGCAGTTTTATCCGCAATTTCTACAGTAGATGAAGAATTACAACACTCTTCACATAGCCACATACTAGGAATACGTCGTAACATTACCTTCGTACAATAACTGAAACACACAAAGAAGAGAATTAAGATCCATGAGTGAGTTGTTAAATAGTGATCAAACTGAAGTAAAATGACTTAAATATGCTCTCTTGTTTCTCTGCACTTGAAGCATGACATGATCTCACAAGGCTTCTTCTTCTTTACAGGATAATTAGCAAATTAAGATTAGGCAACATCAGTAATAATGTATTCGCACCTTGCAACAGTAATCTGAGTCACGACTTCTGGAATGATGGCAATAGCTATAACGAGTGATCTGATTGAAGCTTCTAACAAAACACATGCTAACGTCAAAAAGACATTATGAAGTGTCAAGTAACTCACTTCCAAGTAGGATGTCGAGTTGGTCAACATAGAAGCAACCACAACAATTTCATTAGAGATTGATCAAAGTATTTCTTTAGGACCATGATCTTTAGCTTTATCACTAACTTCCACAACTGACACTAGAGAAACCGAGCAAAAAAGCTTTTCAAGTAACATTGTTTATTAACAATTGATAAAAGGTTCATAAACAACCAAAAAGCTTGATCCCACTCAAAGGTTCATAAGCAACTGACCCTACATCAATGCTTGATCCCATTCAAAGGTTCATAAGCAACCAAAAAGAAAAGAAAGAAAGAAGCAAAGTGTGGCCATGCTAATCTGAGGTATTAAGGTGCCCGGAGCTCCCACCACGAGATCTTCCTCTATGCTCTTGGCTGGTTCGCCTATCGTCTCTGCAACCCCTGACTCCACCTCTAATCCAGGTTCCTCAATAAGTTTATCAAGCACGAGGTCGGAAACATCAAGCTCTTCCAACACAGCCTGCTCAGAAGCCAGATTATAATTCACAATAACTCGCTCAGCCTCCAAGTCGACTTGATTGTTCAGAATCTTACTGATCAAAATAAGATTGTTCCTGAGCTGTTGGGTCTGAGACTCTGACGCCTTCGCCAACATTTTCCTATCCCACTTTGCTTTGATGGAGTTGATGATCTCTTGGTAATAGGCGTCCTTGTCCGCTTTGGCAGCAACAATTGCATAATCTTTGACAATACCAGAATTCGCCAACTCTGTTGTTTGCCTCTGAGTCACAGCGCAAAGGGCAGTCAGGTCCGTGGTCAGAGACGAGACAGTCTCGTCAGACTGGGTCAGCTTAAACACAAGCTCATCCGAATGATCTCCACGGCCTCGTCGTAACTCATCTCACGCTCAACGGGAGGGTGGTCATCGATTCGCGCCTTTTTCGGCGAAGGAGTGTCTTGTGGATGCGATCCAGCATCCGATACCGATCATCACCCAAACGCACAAAGAAAATTCAGTTCACAAAAAAGTGTTCAATGATTAGAAACTTACAAAACCTACGAGTACCACATGAAAATTTCAAAACTTTTATAGAATCAAACCAAGCACCCAAAATTTTATGTTTTTTAAATTACATGGTTTAAGTTATTTTTCAAATCTTAGATGCTTTCTAAAATTATATCACGAAAAACAGTTTCAGTTGATTAATAGGAGAAGTAACAAACATGCAGATGAACAAAAACACACAAAATCACTCAATTTTTTTTCTGGTACGAAGCAAAGAAGCACTGATTTCATAAAATCATCAACGATGCGTTGAACAGTATAGTAAGTGAAGAAAAATAAAACCAGCAAAACCCTCATATTTGAGAAAGCAGTTCAGAAGAGATCTGAAAGAATCGAAGAATGTTGTTTGAGAAAACAAATAATTAAGATTCTCACCTTGAAATGAAAAAATCTCCGGCAAGTATTTGGTGTTGGAAAGAAGCGTGGAGAGAAAGACAGAAAGCGAAACCGAGTTCTCCGGAGAGGAGAAACAAGGAAAACGACAACAATAGGACTCTTCAGTATCTCTCGCTCTGTCTGAAATTACGTTGTTACCCTCTACTTCTTTAAAAGACCCTCATATTTGTTTTCTTTTATTAAAAAGAGCAACTTTTTGTAAGTGGGCATAAAAAACCATGTCTTGTGAGAACTTTTAGTTGAATAGAATCACTCAATTTCGTTTTGTTCGAAGCCAAGAAGCATTGATTTCAGAAGATCATCACAAAAATGGAGAAACATAAAAAGACAACATTGATACTTTCACACAAGGTAAATTTACATTACACCTCATATTTTTCTACTTAATTTTAAAAGACCTTCATATTTTCAATTTTACTAAAAAGACCAAATTTTATTAAGCTGTTTTATTAAGCTGGTATAAAAAAAACCATGTGCTTGAGAGAAATAACAATTCTGACATTTCAATTTATTTGGTCCAGTAATGTTTTCTTTTAGAGAAATTCAACAATAGCATGGTTTGTCATACAAAAAAGTTTACACATACTGAACAGAGCCAAAAACCCAAAAAGGTAGATAGTAACAAAAAGATAGAGAAAATGGAAATAATACGAACCCAGTTTTTTAAAAAAGGCTAGACGTAGGTTAACTATTTTGGTGACCTCAATAACCGAACTTCACTTTTTGCAGCTCTATCCAAATTTTACGAAAGTTTTGGTCCTTGATCATTACAGTTTTGACCCCACCAAAAATAATCACACTTTAATAGATGAACAAAAAAGGTTTACTAAATTTTAATACTCCAATCTCCAATAGATAAAGACGAAGAAATTAGTTCTATACACGAGGAGTACATAGTCAAATAAAAGATCAAATAAGTCCAATCTCAGGTTAGCTAGCAAAATAACTTGTGGTACACGAGAAAAAGCTAATGCCTTTTTGAATAATCCCAAGTCCAGATGACTTTTAACAAAACAAACTTCTCTGTGAAAAACATCTACTCTTCACATTCGGAATTAGAGGAGAGATCAATGTGTTGTGTTGGTCGCTTGAGTGGAAGCTTTTCCCAGATGGCCTTGAACACTGGAGGCAGCTATCAATAATTTTAAAGACACAAAGTCAGTTTCTTCAATTTTCATCAGAAGTGAGGAATAGTTTATAAGGAAAAGAGATTAGCTTCGTCACCTAGTGATGAACATGGAGATACTGGATAGGAGGGTTCTAAAGAAGATTCTTCGCTTGTAGTGTACTGATGAACATGAGGAACAACTTCAGACACAACAACATATTCCACTTGTTTAGTTCTTGTCGAAAGATAAGCTTCAGTCGGCTCTTTGTTATCCAAAACTTGATTAGTTATTGATGATTGAGAAGCTTCAATAGAATCTATGTTATTCATAACTTGATCAGTGCTTGATGGATCAGTTTGATGGATGAAATCATCTCTGTTATGAAAAGCTTGAATAGTCCTTGATGATGGAGTGGTTTGATCAATAGCTTCTTCCACTTGAGAATTAGCAGTTTTATCCGCAATTTCAACGAGAGATGAAGAATTACGACACTCTTCACATAGCCACATACTAGGAACACGTCTTAACATGACCTTAGCACAATAACTGACACACAAACACAAAGAAGAGAATTAAGATCCATGAGTGAGTATAGTTAAACAGTGATCAAATCAAAGAAAAATCACTTACATATGCTCTCTTGTTTCGCTGCAATTGAAGCATGACATTATCAAAAGCTCATTCTCAAAACTTCCACATATCTCACAAGGCTTCTTCTTCTTTACACCATATTTAGCAAATTAAGATTAGGTCACATCAGTAATAGGCTATTCTAATCTTGCAACAGTAATCTGAATCACGACTTGAGATTTAAGAAGAACAAAAGAAAGAAAAAAGAAAAATTCAGAGATTAATAAACCCTAAAAGACGCGCATAGATTCTGACATTGATTCCTGATTACAATTTCTTAGAAGATATGCAAATTCATTCATCGAAATCGTAAAACCTAGATCAAAGCGAAGATGGGATTTTACCGGAGAATCAGCGAGGTTGAAATCTGAATTTTGTGAACAATCCTTGAACCCACTTTCGGTTACCATTGTTACTGATCAATAACAATAAAGTTTGATTCTTTCCTTCAAATCAAAGAGTCAATTTCTTTATCTCAAGAACGATAAACTAATTTCCACTTCTTCTGAATCCCCAATCTTGACTCTTGATTTTTCCTTCTTTTTCTTTTTTACCATCAAATTGATTTTTTGCTTCTTGATATAGGGAAACGATTTTTTCTTTTCTGTTCTTTCACAAAATTTCAATTTTCTGATTATGATGTGAATATTTGTAAATTGTAATGTAACGATATTTCTTTAAATATTGGTTTTTATGCTTTCTTAAGCTTCTATGTATTTTTCCATTGCAATATAAATATGTAGTATAATTCTGCATAAGTAGGTAATGTTATTTGGGTTTCCCAAAATATAAATAAAAACATTCGATAAGATTATTTGTTTTATGCTTAATAAGCCAAATTCCTAGATTTTCCTTGTATTTGTTCACAAGAAATATCAAAACCACTGTTTTAGTTCAAAAGATGTCATTTGATCAACAGTTTATTTTCATAAGTATGTCAACTAATCTATGTTCTAAGTATTTCGTAATGAGTCTTTAAACCACACATTTGAGTAACAGTTGAGTTATTCAACAACAACAAAAATTAAATGTGTCAATAAAGTGTTTGTTTAACACATCAAATTGTTGTAAACAACAAAAGAGAAGAAGCGTAGCAATGACATTCAAGCAAAGAAAGAAAAATGCACGAAACTGGCAAGTGAAAAATGACGACCAATCGAAATGACTTGTGACTCAAGGAAACAAAGAAACCTAATTCAAGAAGCTACTCAAACTTGTGTGGAAAAGCTCTCAATCTTCAAATGACGAATCAGTCTTGTAGCTTCTGCTTCTTAGCTGGAGATGTATCCGTAGAAGAAGCTTCATCGAATAAAGATTTTAAAAAACTACATTCTTAATATTCAGAGAAGAGAAACTGAATCAAATTCTTGAAGGCAATTGCAAGAGATGATTGGGTTTAGTTACCTGGACTTGTAAAATCTGATTTTGAAGGTTGATTCTGAACAGAAGCATCGCTTTTTGTTGGTGAAACACTTTGTTCAATAGAATCTTCGTCATTTCTTAGTGATTTAATGCATTCTTCACACGTCCATATTGGAGGAAAAATTTCTTTTACCACATTCGTGCAAGGACTGAAACATTTATACAAAACAAAACAAAAAGAAAAGAGAAAGAGATTAAGATCATTTAATTGAGTGAAGGAGATGAGAATTTAGTCTTACATATGTTGTTTCGTGTTTCCGCATGTACATGTCAAGATCAAAACTTCAGTTGCATCACTTCCCTGATTATATGATTACGAAACTAATTATGAACAGAAAGAAAGACGACACAATCAACAATGGGAGAAAGAGAGAGTTCATCGGATCACGAATTGAACTTTTAGGTTTTACCTCTGAAGAAGTTGCCTTTGGAGAAGTTGGTGAAGGATCTGATCCACTCTTGTATTGGCTTTTCTCGGCCATTGTTATCGATCAAATGATCTTCAATGGATTTCGATCGTTTTTCTTGAAAGCGAAGAAACAGTTATTTTTCTCTAAAGCCGAAAGAAACTTCGAGACTTTTCTGTTTTTTAGTTACTCTGAAACCATACTTTGACTCTTGCTTTTGTTTTTATATCGAAAACGAATTTTAGATTCGTTGGTATTTTTTTTATTTTAAATAACACGCAAATCAGAAGTCAATTCCAAAGTAACACTTTTTAAACCCTAAATTGTTCTTGCTTGTTCTTTAAATCTTAATCTTAATAAAAAACTAAACAGAAAATAAATATCCGTTTAATAAGCCAAATTCCTATCTATTTTTCTTACTAAACAGATAGATGAATATCTATTTTTCACAAGAAATATCAAAACCACTATTTTTGGTTCAGAATATGTCATTTGATCAACAGGGTTTATTTTCATAAATATGTCAATTATATTCATCTATCTTTTAATTATTTCGTAATGAATTTAAACCACACAATTGAGTAACAGTTGACTTAAATTTTTTTAGTACTAAATAAACCACACAATTTAAACCACACAAAATTATAGTACTAAATAACTCCGGTAATATGGTATATTACTATATTTCATATACTTTTCACGTTAACTACATGTGTCAATAGATCCAAAAAAAAAAAACAAAATGTGTCAAAAAAACTGTTTATCTAACACATCAATTTGTTGTAAACAACAAGAAAGAAAAAGAGGCTATGGTCATAGCTCCAGAGTATAAATGATATTCAAGCAAAAGAAAGAAAAATGTACGAAACTGGAAAGTCAAAAATGACTTGTGACTCAAGGAAGCAAAAAACTATTCTCAACAAACCTAACTCAAGATGTCTGTATAAACGATTCATCTAAGCTACTCAAACGTCTCTGGAAAAGCTCTCAAACTTCAAATGACTAATCAGCTTGTAGCTTCTGCTTCTTGGCTGGAGAAGAAGAGGCTTCCACGGGCACAGAAGAAGAGGCTTCCACGGGCACAGCAGAAGAAGCTTCCACGGGCACAGAAGAAGAGGCTTCCACGGGCACAGAAGAAGAGGCTTCCACGGGCACAGCAGAAGAAGCTTCCATAGGCACAGAAGAAGAGGCTTCCACGGGCACAGCAGAAGAAGCTTCCATAGGCACAGAAGAAGGAACTTCATCGAATAAAGATTTTTAAAAAGTACATCAAATTTTATGTAAAAACAGAGAAGAGAAATTGAATCATATACTTGAATCAAATTGGATTTGTTACCTGGACTTGTAAAATCTGATTGTGAAGGTTGATTCTGAAGAGAAGCATCGCTTCTCGTTGGTGAAACAAAACTTTCTCCAGTAGTATCGCCTTCAATGTCAATAAAGTTGATACATTTTGATGATGAAGCATTGCGAGTAATAGGATCTTCGTTTTTCAGAACTTGCTCAGTAGGTGTTGATGAATCAACACGACTATTAGTTTTCTTAACAGCATCTTCGTCATTTCTTAGTGGCTTAAGGCATTCGTCACACACCCAGTATGGAGAAAAATTTTCATTCATCATCGTGCTAGTACTGAAACATTTATACAACCAAAGAGAAAAGAAAAACAGATTAAGATCATTTTTAACAGTATACAATCCTTAATTGTGTGAAGGAGATGAAATTTTAGTCTTACATATGTTTAGTCTTGTTTACGCATGAAAAGCAGGTCAGTATGAAATCTTCATTAGCATCACTATCGGAAGTCTCACAAGGCCTCTTGTTCTAAATCAAACGTATTTCAAAATTTAGTTTTAACAATTTATGATTACGAAACTAATTATGCTACTGAAGAAAAGAAAGAAAGACGTCACAATCAACAATGGTAGAAAGAGAGGCGTGAATCATAAGTAAATTTTTATTGATCGGATCAAGAATTGGACTTTTAGGTTTTACCTTATAGGAAACGCTTGGCTCCGAATGAAAAGTTTCCTGTGAAGAAGTCCTCGCTGTAGAAGCTGCCCCTGCAGATTTTGCCTTTGCAGTTGCCTTTTCAATTGGCTTTGGAGAAGTTCTCTCTGATGCAGTTTCGTCTGAAGAAGTTTCGTCAGAAGATTTTGCCTCTGAAGCAGTTGCCTTTGAAGCAGTTGTCTTTGATGAAGTTCCCTCCGAAGCAGTTTTCTTTGAAGAAGTTCCCTCTGAAGAAATTGCCTTTGAAGAAGTTTCGTCTGAAGATTTTGCCTCTGAAGCAGTTGCCTTTGAAGCAGTTGTCTTTGATGAAGTTCCCTCCGAAGCAGTTTTCTTTGAAGAAGTTCCCTCTGAAGAAGTTGCCTTTGAAGAAGTTTCCTTTGAAGATGTTCCCTCCGAAGAAGTTGCCTCCGCAGAAGTCGGCTTTGAAGAAGTTCCCTCTGAAGAAGTTGCCTCTGAAGAAGTTTCCTTTGAAGATGTTCCCTCCGAAGAAGTTGCCTCCGCAGAAGTTGGCTTTGAAGAAGTTGGCTCTGAAGCAATTGGCTTCGAAGAAGTTGGCTCTGAAGAAGTTGCGTCTGCAGAATTGGCCTGTGGAGAAGTTGCCTTCGAAGAAGTTGGCTCTGAAGATTTCGCCACAGAAGAAGTTGGTAAACTACTCTCCGATCCAGCCTCGTATCCACTTTTGTCGTCCTCCATTGTTATCGATCAAACGATCTTCAATGGGTTTTCGATCGTTTTCTTGGAATCGAAGAAAAAACAGTTTTTTTTTCTCTCTGAAGAGCTGAAACAAACTTCAAGACTCCCTTTTCTTTTTACTTTTGCTTCTGTTTTTATACCGAAAGAGATTTTTAAATCCGTTAATAACACGTTTTAAATAACACGAAAATCAGAAGTCATTTCCAAAGGAACGCTTTTTAAAAACCAAAGCCATAAATTGAACTTCTTGTGTTCATAAAATCTTATCTTTTTGGTTTTTCTTCTTGAATACACTCGTATATAAAAAGGTTGATTATTTATAATGAAATGGTAATTGGCTAATAGCCTTCTGGAGAGTAAAGTTTCACACTTTTTAGTTTTGGTTCTCAACTATGTAATTAACATTTCTCAACTATATTGAGAAAGTCTACCGTTTACCGTTAATATACAGACTATCAAATATATAAACAATATAATCTTTTATTATACCCATAAAATCTACAAGTAACTATCACTTATAGGAAGTCAAAGTAACAAAAGTGCTGAACTCTTTTACATCTTACGACAAAACATAGCATAGTCGGAGCAATAAATTTCTTGAGACAACAGTATCGATCAATCCCTCTCCCTGCAATGTCTCTGTAATTGCATCTTAGACTTCCCATGGTTGATAAATCTGAATTTGGGGCTGATTTTACCAGAGAAAAGCAAAACACAATACAATCAGTAACAACAACCACTTGGAGACTCATTGCTAAAGCTATGATGATAATGTTGTCGAACCAAATGAATCTACTAATTGAAGGGTCTTTGGTTTAGAAAAAGAAGGAAGCAGCTGCTTACTTTAGGATCACTGTCAACCACATCCTCATCACATTGTTAAGCAGTTTGATTCGAAGTCCCTGGAAGAAGTGCCAATGACTTTCTTGTAAGGAGAAATATCCCCCAAAGGAAGTTATTTGTTTTCTTCTGCATCTTGATGATCACTATAAACACAAGACAGGTTTTATGCATTCTTGAAGCCAATAAAACTTCTGAAACAATACATGAAAAGCTTACTCTGGGAGGCCTTCTCCAATTGGTTTGAGGAAAATATCAACAATGGTGTGCCCTTGATGTTAATTCTGATCATGGCATTGCGAGTCTTCATAATCTCACAGAGATGATCAAGTTTCTCGTCAAACCTGCGAGAATTGTAAGTTTTGTGATAAAAATGAATAAGAAACCAGTCCTTTGTATTGAAGTGCGGTTGAGCACCTTTTGGGGTTCTTGTCATAAGGGAAAATGTACATCTGGACATCAGAAAGCCCTGGGCTTCTGTTCACAAACAAATCATTTATAAGACTGCCTACAGGAACCAATTCAACCTTGAGTAAGACAGGAATCTCCTTTGAGAGTCTGTAAGCCTTCCCATGGATTACAGATGCCGGTTGAGCCAAAAACTCACCACGAAATTCAGATGGTGTAGCACAATCCACAATGCGTCCCCTGGAGAAGTGGCAAAAAGAGTACGTTACTAAATGTGCACATCTTTAGTTCCAGGCTTTTCAACAACGTAACAAAACCTTATACTTAAAAATTAAGGAGACATCCTTTTCAGAATGCAGATAAGGCTAAGTATAACGTAAGAAGAGAAAATAAAAGGGTAATTTGAACAATATATCCCATCCGATAATATATAGAGTGGTTTGATTGAAGCATAAAACACATGTGGTGGCACAAGAAGACATATTGTTAGATGTGATCAGAATCATACTTCCAAGTGGCGTGCAAAGCTGGTCGATATGGAAGTAATTGCGTCAATTTCTCTGATAAGATTTCTCGACACATCTCTTTTGAACCACAATTTTTATCTCTATCACCAACATTCCATTTAGACCCTTAAAAAGGGAACAAAAGAAAAATTAGCATCATATGTTTTTAGTCAGCTCGTGATAGAAGTATGGGATCTTATTCCCTAAGAAAGGAAACATACTTTAAGATCTCAAGCCCTAAAAAAGAAAGCATATTTTATTTTTTGAAAAAGGAAGCTAGAAAGAGTACCTTCTACTACTGCTTGTGCTTTTGGAGCTTGTCTTATGACTCCTGAACGAATCTGCAAAGTATTCGGACGCTCGACCTTTTTAGGTGAAAGGAGGATTGGATTGATTTTGCAAGCAACCACTGCAGAATTGAGACTCTTAACTTTTGAAACGCAACCAGTTTGTTTAGTTAAACCCATTGCAGAACGAGGTTGAACAGGTCTTGGTACTTTAAAAGTTGATTTATTGCCTCCATATGAAAGTTTTATGGCTTCTTCTGGTGATATCAACTTCAACTTTGAAGTTTCAGGAATTTTTTTCCATTTGGGAACTGGATTTGAAGATTCAACCCGAACTTTATTCCTTGGCCTTCTAGGATCTGCTTTCATAGATCTTGAAGTAAAGCTGTTTCCAACAGGTGCCATCGAACAATCAGCACAGACGAAATGTATTGAGGTGTCAAATGTATGCTCCTGCATGCAATAACTGGAAAACAAAGATAGACAAAAGATTAAACCCAAAAAGAAAAACAGAGATAAAGAAAAGAATCTTAGTTAAAGACAAGCAAAAGATCCATTCTAACACATAAACAAAACCAATACGATAGATTTAGGGCAACACTCAGGACAGACTTTACTTCTCACCAGTGTTCACAGGCAATACGGCACTTAGAGCAAGTTACAAGTAGTCTCTTCCATCCTTCATTTCCACATGTTCCACAAATTGACTTCTACAATAATTGCAGTAAAAGAAAATCATAAGCAAGCAAACACCAACCTGGGAAGCAAATTAAAATGTCTAGTTACTCCATATAAAGACTTTCGTCTAAAGCCATAGAAACTGGTGTAGAATTACCATACAATGCACAAATACAACGTATAGTCTATTGGTCATGATTATGAGTCATTAAGGAAATAACGATTACGAGTACCAGAGATTTTCCCAATTCTATGTCCATCGTTAACTATTGTTCTTAGGACTGATTTTTGATCCCTCAACACTTCTAAAGTAGCATTCTCCATCCTTATAAGGCAACAACGTTAAGACTCATTACCTCACACGTAAACTTAAAGTCAAATCAAGTTGCTAAGTTCACTGGCCAAATTTGATGTATAAAAGTGTACAGTAAAACTAACTAAGGTAATATCGAACAAGAGACTCAAAAAGGAAAATAATTTATCTAAGAGAGTTAGGCAAATTTGCTTAGTAACTCATCAAAGAGAAGCCTTGATTACTCTTGGCAGACTCAACTGAGCCACAACAAAAATCAAACCCAATTGGAAAAACAATAAACAAAATGATTGCAGCTCAAATCAACTAATAGACTATGATCGATTTGATCAAGCCAGAACTCACGTCAAAAAGAACATTTTGAAATACTAATCTCCCACTACTAGCAACCTCCACCAAAAGCAAAATCGAACACAAGAAATCAACGGAAGCCAAAGGATTGTCATTGAAAATAAACGTTTAGCAGAAAATACTCAAATTGGAAACCCTAGATGAAAAACCCTACACAATCTCAAAACCCCATTTCAGTACAATGTCAAACGCGTGATTAGGCCAAAATGCAGATACAACAAGATTTCAACTCGTTAACAAGGAAAAGTCAGACTTTCATGAAATCAACAGACAAAGGTCTGAAACACCCTTTCTTGCGAGTTACGGAACCGAAGGTAGCAAAAAACTATACGAAAAAAACTGAGAGAACAGAGCAAACGACGGGGGAAGTCAGAGATGGTGCTTCAACATACCATAGTAAAGCTATGCTTTGTAGTCCCAAAGCTTTAGTACAGAGAAAGCGTCGGAAAATTTGGATTATTAGAGGAAAAAAATGGTTTTAGAGAGAGAAAGTGTTTAAGAACATGGGGAGGTGGAGATGAGGGACCAACAGAAGATAGAGATAGATAGTGGGGAAATTACACGGAAGAAGGAAATGATTTTTAAAAAGGAAATTTTCAATAACATCCTATATCTTTAACTTTAATTTAAAAAGACCCCCAATTTCTTAAAATTACCAGACCTACCCAATAATAACCCATTCCCTATTGGTACCTATTCTGCATTTCAATTCAGTGTTGACGATTGTCTTCATCACTCTTTACTTTCTCTACATTTTTTTCACTGTTTTGAGTCTTTTGACTAGTGCTATATATTACAACTTTTTTTGTAGTTATTCCCAAAATGTCATTTCATCTTTGCCTGACAACTTATAAAATTTAATATTTTTATTGTATGAGACACTTGAAAAAAATCCATCAGTCTACACTATTCTTCTTGTTGATACTCATCAATTTTGTTTGTTTCTGAAATAACTAGGAATGACCTTTCTATGCTAATGCTATGTTGGTACTTTTCTTAAAGGAATACGCAGACGTGTGGTTAGAAGTTAGAGAACATAATGACAAAATAAGCAGCCAAAACGAGCAAATAACATTGTGGAATAGTGAGTATATTCAGTGTAGTATATGAGTAATTGATATGCATACTTTGAGAAAGAAAATTGGATGCATGTTTGGTGAAAAAACACACATAACTTTGGTCCTCCAAAACAATGGTGGAGAGAAGATAATTCATATGTAACGTTTTTCACTAGTGTCAAATCTTTACCAGAATCATAATCTAGATAGAGGTAAGTGCAATAGCCGAAATCATCTTACAACAAAAACATAACATAGACTCATAACACAGAGACAGTGAGATTACCACTAAGCTAGACCAATGTCCTTGAGACAATACCAACAAAACCAGATAGCATTAACATCCTTAGAGCATCAAAAAAGAACAGAATCCACTCGAAGCGATCAAGAGAAGGCAGATGAACAATTTGCTTGAGTTCTTGAGAGCAAACGCGCTGCTTTCTGTCGAGTAATCCGGATTAATCCCAGTTGTTCCTCCTGTGCTATTATTTCCAAACACACCATTGGTTGGGGTCCCTGAATAAGGACTGTTGGTACCAGGAAGTGTGGTTGTTGAGCTGCCTTTTGGATTGCTTGTGCTAGGTGTCCCGGTGGTGCTTCCACTGGAGCTGCTGGAGCCACTGGAAACAAAAAAAAAAGATTACATCAGACAAGAAACAAGTGCTCATGAATTACAAAACCAAACCAAGTCGTGATGAATAAGATGTCATCTTATGAAAGGTCTTGTAAGCAAACTCATATTATATGCTCAAGGAGCTAACAAAAAGAGGAGTCTTAAGTTTCTATTATCTTAAGGGTCTAAATGATTAAAGATTTATGAGTACCATTATGTATACCGCCATATCAGTCGAAAATTTGATTATGCGTTCAAACTGTATTCCAATAAAGCATTTGAGGATATGATCAAAAGTTTGATAAAGAAATAAAGGTAACTGCTTACTTTTATATTCATGTTGAACACTTACAGTTAGAAAAGGGTCTTAAAAATAATAGAAGTAATCGACTGTTCATTCATAATAGAGTCAATATGTCATTATTTAAATTGTTTCCTTTACTCTACTTAAGTAATATTAATGATGCTGTTTACTACTCTTAATTGATGTGGATGATGCTATCTCTTTCACAAAGAAAGTAAAGAAGACAAAAAGTTTCACACTTGGGACCAAATCAAGCTTTTCCGTTTACTTCTTTCTTCGCCACAAATGAGAATATAAATTGATCAAATTCTTGGTTTTGGTCCCATAAAAATGCAAAACATTTCTTTTCAATTCTTGATAAGGCAATTTGAATCAGATGCATACCTGCCACTAGAAGGGAAGGTACATCCTGAATAACCTGTAAAAAAGTTTGAACAAACACAGAAAATGTTAACACATTGATTATTATCCACAAACTGGAAGCTAAATCATTATCAAGCATTTGGTAGGTTTAATATTGTCTCACAATACTGAATAAAGTCATTCAATAGCAACAAAAGCCTGCAACTTTATGTGACTATCAATCAAGCACTACATAAATTCACAAAAGAATTTTGACTTTTACAGCATTGGGTCTCAAATGTAGAAGGATCAATCAAAGATGAGGGAAATCAAAGAGCAGGAAAATGAGGATGGTTTGAGACTAACTGGGATCAGAGTTAGTGGGAGTGGCAGTGCCACTGAAATCACAAGAGCCAGCAGATTGACCCTTCTTTTGGTAGAAGCTATTGACTGCATAGTTGCAATGAGCCCTAACATTGTCAGGATTGAAGCAAGGTGCTTTTGGGTGAGTAGGATTACAGTCTGCTCCATTTCCACAGGCATAGTCTAGAGTTTTCTGTAGCACTGCATCACTCAGTCCTGTTTTACACACGCACCATGAGGCACCTACAAAGATCCACAAGAAAACCAGGATTAGAAAATAGGTGGCTACATCTTCTTTGTTTTATAATGTGAAGCCAACAAGATTGGGGGAAAACTTGACTTTTTAGTTTGCGGCTTGGTTTGTAACACTGTTAAACGCAAGATTTGGAACTTATCAACAATAGGGTCTTTATCAGGCAAAAACCAAGAAATTTTTCTAGAAATTTGTGAACTTGGAGAAGAAAGAATAGGCTAAAGGGGGAGATGGAAAATGAGAAAAGAACAGAAGACAAATCTTCCTCATTATTATTATTTTTTCATTGTGTAAAATATCAACCAAAGAAATAGCAGGAAGCCATGAGAAGTAACTATGATATAGTTAAGAACTGATTAAAGAAAAGTTAACACTTTTTCTGTTAATGGCAGAACACAGAGGAACAGTATAACCCTTAACTACTACACCAACCCTTTTGAGACCAAAACCAAAAGGTCTGAGAGTGAGACATATAACTAATAAATCTGATGGAGAATGAAGGATTCTTACTAGAATGGCCAGCCATGGCCAGAAGAAGAAGTGAAAGCACCAGAGCAGCCATAGATGTGTTCAGACAAAATGTCACTGTTCTTTTTTTCTCCTAAAAAGAGGAAAAAGATGGAGTTCGAGATAGAGATCTCTACTCTAAAGCTGGAAGAAGCAAGACGCAGAGAGAGAGAATGAAGAAAACACAGAGTGGAAGAGAGATAGGAGAGCAAGTAGAGAGATGAGAGTGGCTACTTGTTCTGTGTCCTCTTGTCTCTTTTCAAAACCCTTTTGAGTGCTTTTTTACATCATTAAAGAACTCAGCTCATGTAGACTCTTTTTGGTAGTACGTTTATTGAAATTTAAATTTAAATTAAAGAGCCATGCTATTATTGGTATTCGTAATTTATATACTGTTAGATACTTATTGAATCATTTAAAGAGCGACGATATTATTGGTAGAAATAATTAAAATTCTGTTATTAGTAAGGCCAAATTTTGGTTTTATATCCATATTAATCTTATTATAACTTAATCAATGATCAATTAACAATATTTATTGTACATGTTCTCAATCTCTGTATTTTTTTTCTTAATTTTTTAATAATTTTTGAAATTCAAAATTCTACCTAGAGAGTTGCCAAAAACATAAATACGCACAGGTATATATTTAATGGACAGTTCAAACGGCATCGTTTCACTGAATCCGTATTTTTTTGGGTCGGTGTACAAGTCCTTGTTCTTCAAGTATAGAAGCGACGCCGTTTTGGGAACGCGAGCGATCGTCTTCTTCATCGGAAAGCCAACCAGAGGTGAAGAAGACACAAACGAGAAAGAAGCCTAAACAACGCAAACTACATCATGTTGGTTCAGCTTCCTCGATTGACAAGCTCTCTAAGAGAGCCATTCGACATCGACCAAGCCTACCTCCGCCGCAAAACTATTCTTCAAACTCTTAATAAGCCTCGCAGGTCGTTTTCTATTTCCCTGAGTTCCGAAATTGAATGAATTTTACTCTTTTAGTAGACTTCCGGTGGCTTCTTTAGCATCTCTTTGCTTCTGTATTGAATTTGATAGTTGTATAGTCTGGTGATCAGTGATCACAATGTCAATGTGGAAGAAAGGGGGAATGGGATTAAGAATATCTTGTACAACTTTGCTGAACTGGAGAGAAATCATTTGAGAATTGAATGTTTGTAAACTGCTACCTTGTAGTTTATAATGTTTCTGGCAAATACTTTAACTGAATTGGACCAGTGTGTTTCTTGTGCTTGCGATTTCAGCTCCGGGAGTCGTCTTGATGAATCTGATCTTGCTAGGAGAATAGTTCATCAATGGGAAGGAGGTAAATTTCCGATTTACAAATGTATTTGGCATGTCTCTTTATGGAATATGAGGTGGTGTTAAGTGCATATTGATTGGAATTGGTGTGACAGCTTCTCCAGAAGTTCGACAAGCATACAAGAAATTTATTGGAGCTGTAGTGGAGTTAATTGATCGGGAAGTTCCATCAGATGAGTTTCGTGAGGTAGCTTTTGCTGTATATCGTCTATTTGGCAAGCCAGTGGGGGAAGACAGTGATTTTAGTGATAAAAGCTTCGCCGAAAAGAAGTAAGTATTTGTGGTTCTGTATGGTTTTCTTAACCATTTTATGTATGAACTTATATATCAGCCCTGGGGAGGCAAGGTATCATAGAGTACTTTATGCAAGTTGCCATATTTTTGTTCTTCTATTGGGGGTTCAGAGGTAATTGAGGTTTTGCTTGTATTCAACAGGTTAGAGTTGCAAAATCTTGTTGGGCATGCTGCCTCAGATGCTACTGTAAAGAACGTGGCTTCCATAGCTCGGGAACTTCATTCGATACAGCCTACTCATCAATTTGAGACATACGCTAATGATGAACATGAGGTAGCGGAATTTGGTGCCGACCTTGTTTTCAATCTACCAGCTCGTTTTCTGGTGGACACATCTCTTGACGAAAATGGATTTCTGGATGTGGATAGCAATGACGCCAATGCATCATGTTTTGAAGGATGGAGTGATGTCAGTGACGCTACAAAGAATCAGAATGCAGGAAAATACGATTTAAGTTGGCTAAGAAATGCATGTGGGCAGATGGTTACAGAAAACAATTCGCAACTTTCCAGTGATGAACTGGCTATGGCTATATGCAGGTTTCTGGATTCGGATAAACTTGGTGAGGAGGTATGTTATTTTCTTACTTAGTATGCCTGTTCCTGGAGTCTCATAATTGCAAGTGAATGAAGAAGGGACTTAGTATATTTATCTGCAGATAGCTGGGGATCTGCTGGATCTTGTGGGGGATAGTGCATTTGAGACTGTTCAAGACCTTATTATGGTAAGGCCTAACATTTGATTTTGCTCTTATATCTGAATTTTGTGGTTTGACTTTTTGTATCTGATTTGCTTTAGATTCTACTGTATGGTATGCCTTTCTTGTGGGTTACCATTACGTTGCAGTGGCACAATTATGTATTGATGTTTTGAGTTCTGGGAGTGAAGTCATCATCTTGTAGCTATTAGTTGACAAGACTACTAGCTCAACATATGTTTTTTCTGCAAATCGGATTATACAGTACTTAACTGAATGACTTTCTAATACTATATGCTGAATGTTTGCCGTTTGAGTTAAACTCGTTTCATGTATGTATGGTGTGTATGTATAATAAGAGGGTTGTTACCTAACGTAAGTTATATTCTACTTTTCTTGAAAATGTGTCTGGCGCCTGACTTGTATATACTCTTTACAGCATCGGAAAGAGATTGTTGATGCTATCCATCATGGTCAGATGATTCTCAAGTCTGACAAAACAGCTTCTAACACCCAATCTCGGATGCCTACCTATGGCACACAGGTATTTGCTTTATGCGTGGCTTTCTTGTGTGATGTTGGCTCTCTATAGCCAAGGTAAATGATTGCCATCAGCGATCTTTCAGGTTACTGTTCAAACAGAGTCTGCAAAGCAAATTGAAAAGCTTCGACGCAAGGAGGAAAAGAAAAACAAAAAGAATGCTGAGCTTGGATTAGAGAGTGAGATATCAGAGGCTAATTTTTCTTCTTTACTTGAGGCAAGTAAAAAGAAAACTGCATTCGAGGATTTGATTGGGTCTGGAGAAGCGAATTCACTTGCAGTTGCCCTTCCCCAAGGTACTGTAAGGAAGCACTTAAAAGGATATGAAGAAGTGCTCATCCCGCCTACCCCTACTGCACAAATGAAACCTGGCGAGAAGCTGGTACGTCTCATCCATATCCAGAGAATAGATGATAATTTCTCTAAGTGATAGCTTTTTCTGCAATATTGCATGCACTCTAACTTTTGATTCTTGCATGTTTCTAGATAGAGATAAAAGAGTTAGATGACTTTGCTCAAGCTGCTTTTCATGGTTACAAGACTTTAAACCGTATTCAAAGTCGCATATTTCAGACAGTTTATAACACCAATGAGAATATATTGGTGAGCCAAATGTCAAAAAAAATTTCCATATCAAGCGACAATGTCAGTTACTTTGTCAAGCATATCTATATTTTGCACCTTGCAGGTCTGTGCTCCAACAGGAGCTGGGAAAACAAATATAGCAATGATATCTGTTCTACATGAGGTAAGTATTTATTCCTAGTCAATATTTGTTTCTCTGAGTCTGTTGTAAATCACAGACCGTGCTGAAAGAGTTGATAAGTTTGTTACTAAAAGGTGATTTGTTGTTCTAACCACACTAAAATTATTTCAAATCTTACTGAGAGATAGTTGAATCATCTTTCAGATTAAGCAACACTTCAGGGATGGTTACTTGCACAAAAATGAGTTTAAGATTGTTTATGTAGCTCCTATGAAGGTATGATCAGGTTGATAGTCTTATTGAGAACTGTTTCTGTCAAAATGTTTATATTACTCTCCTTTTGTCTTTTGGTAGGCGTTAGCAGCAGAGGTCACATCAGCATTTAGCCGTCGTCTAGGTCCATTGAATATGGTTGTGAAGGAGCTTACAGGGGACATGCAACTAACCAAGAATGAACTTGAAGAAACTCAGGTCTCACTTTAACTTGTAAGATATGCTTAAGTTTCTTGTGGAGGCATGCAGGAGCTGATATTTACAGGTTCTTTATTGATTGTCAATCAGATGATAGTGACAACACCCGAGAAATGGGATGTTATTACTCGCAAAAGCAGTGACATGTCATTGTCAATGCTAGTAAAACTCTTGATCATTGATGAAGTGCATCTTTTGAATGATGATAGAGGTGCAGTGATAGAGGCACTCGTTGCTCGGACCCTCCGTCAGGTACAATCTTATTTGATCATTTTCTTCCATTTTTGAGTCTGAATGCTACAAATAATCTGGCCGTGAAAATTGGTTTTCATAAAACTGTATCTATTGCACTCCTTATGTTGCAGCAGGTTAACATCTGGCTATCTTTTGTTTCGGTTATCAGGTGGAGTCAACACAGACGATGATAAGAATTGTAGGCCTGTCCGCCACTTTACCTAGCTACCTACAGGTCTTTTCCAACATGATATATATCTCTGGTCTCAAGAAATTAGGGTCGCTCTTCTTTTTAACTTTTCTGTGGGATGGATTTCAGGTTGCTCAGTTTCTACGAGTGAACGCAGACACTGGCCTCTTCTATTTTGATTCGAGTTATCGTCCAGTTCCCTTAGCTCAGCAGTATATAGGCATCACTGAGCATAACTTTGCTGCTAGAAATGAATTGTTAAATGAGATATGCTACAAAAAGGTCGTTATCTCGAGCAAAGCCCCCTTTGTATCTATGTGAATATAGCAGTTATTTATTTATCTGGTAATACTTTCATGTTAGGTTGTTGATTCGATTAAACAAGGTCATCAAGCGATGATTTTTGTTCATTCCCGAAAAGACACTTCAAAAACAGCTGAGAAACTGGTACGCTATATTTTACTTCATATTCTGTTTCCATGTTTACACGATGTCTTCCAAAACGCATGTATTTGAGGTTGATCTTGCTGAAGATATGGTTTCTCAAGGAAATTGGAAATACAGATCTAGAAGTACATGACTTTGATAATTTCGGTTTGGCAGGCTGATCTTGCCCAGAAATATGAAACTCTGGATTTGTTCACGAATGAGACTCATCCTCAATTTCACTTGATGAAGGTAAATGAAGGAGTATACATCATCTTTCTTAACATCACTATTGTTATTAATTTCTTAAGATTGCTTTTGATGCATCTCAGAAAGAAGTCATGAAGTCTAGAAATAAGGATCTTGTCAAATTCTTTGAAGCTGGCTTTGGTATTCATCATGCTGGGATGTTGCGATCTGATAGAACACTTACGGAGAAGCTGTTTTCTGATGGACTCTTGAAGGTAAGGTTTTTTGTTCAGAGTGATCTTTATTGTTTAAATACCTTTATTCACCAACTTGTTATCGTACAGGTGCTTGTTTGTACTGCAACTCTAGCGTGGGGTGTAAATCTACCTGCACATACAGTTGTAATTAAGGTATGCCTATGTGTATATTTATCGATTTTTAGTTGCTTTCACAAATAAATGTTTCTATAAAGCCAAACTCCACTTTTTAATCTGTGGCTTTGGGAGATCAATAAGTGGTGTTCTATTATGCCGTTATATTACATTATCTTATAGCTCAAATATGTTCGGCGAATTTTAGGGAACACAACTGTATGATGCCAAGGCTGGTGGGTGGAAAGACTTGGGAATGCTTGATGTCATGCAGGTAAGGGAAAAATATATCTTAGGAAAAAGGCATGCCACTGCAATATCTTTAATATTAATGTATCATGCTATCATATGCATTAGATCTTTGGAAGGGCGGGGAGACCACAGTTTGATAAGAGTGGAGAGGGAATTATAATCACATCCCATGACAAGCTGGCATACTATCTAAGGTTGCTGACGAGTCAGCTTCCCATAGAAAGTCAGGTATTGGACAGAGACCTCAAAAACTTTGGTTTGTCATCTTGATGCAGAAACCTGCATTTGTAGTTTTATATATTTATTTTGAATTCCTCTGGCCATACAGTGAAGTTCCATTGTAATTCTTATTTGCAGTTCATAAGCTCCTTGAAAGATAATTTAAATGCAGAAGTGGTTCTGGGAACCGTGACTAATGTTAAGGAAGCCTGTGCGTGGCTTGGATATACATATTTGTCAATTCGGATGAAGTTAAATCCCTTAGCTTATGGCGTTGGGTGGGACGAGGTACGTTATTTCTTTCATTTTTTTGGTTTACTTTTTCAAACTTAGTGTTTTCAAATATCTCTTGGGAACACTTGTTTACCTGGGTAGTCGCCATAGTTATATGCACTCTGGCTGATGAAGATTTTTGTCATTCTCTCCATCTTTCCAAAGTGATATGGGTTTGTTTGCTGTGTTCTAACATTTTGTGCTGATTTTGTGAGCTCTAGACGTGTAAATGGAGATCATAGTTCTAGATATTGTTTGTGTTCATAATGTGTTTTAAAACCATTTCATAGTTAGACACTCCTGATGTGTTTTTTGCTACAGTTATATGGGCTAAAAACTATTCTGACCGTACTACTTGTTTCAGATAATTGCCGATCCTTCTTTATCACTGAAGCAACGAGCCTTTGTGGCCGATGCTGCACGTTCACTAGACAAAGCTAAGATGATGAGGTTCGATGAGAAAAGTGGAAATTTTTACTGTACTGAGCTTGGACGGGTTGCAAGTCACTTCTATATTCAGTATTCTAGTGTTGAAACATACAATGAAATGTTGAAGCGGCACATGAATGAGAGCGAGGTTTTGCTATAGTCATTCTGTTCTTACTACATTTCCTTGTTCTTTGCTGTGCGCTGTTTACAATTACTTACTGATTTCTACATGCTGGTGTAGATAATTGATATGGTTGCCCATTCTTCTGAATTTGAAAATATTGTGGTAAGAGAAGAGGAGCAGCAGGAACTTGAGACTCTTGCACGCTCTTGTTGTCCCTTAGAAGTTAAGGGTGGCCCTTCTAACAAACATGGAAAAATTTCGATTCTTATTCAGGTCATTTTACTTTCACAATCACTGCAAAATTATACCTAAACGGATAGTTTATATGGAATTTTGATACTGACTTTACGATCTACAGTTGTACATATCCCGTGGGTCAATCGATTCATTTTCTCTGGTCTCTGATGCTTCATACATTAGTGCTAGTTTAGCACGTATAATGCGTGCTCTGTTTGAGATATGCTTGCGAAAAGGCTGGTGTGAGATGACTTTATTTATGTTGGAATACTGCAAGGCAGTTGATCGTCAACTATGGCCTCATCAGCATCCTCTTCGGCAATTCGATAGGGATCTACCTTTTGATGTAAGGTTCTGAATGCTATTTTGACGTGTAATATGTAGTACTTTTCTCTAATCCATCTTAATTGATCAGACATTAAGAAAACTTGAAGAGCGAGGGGCTGACTTAGACCGTTTGTATGAGATGGAGGAAAAAGACATCGGAGCACTGATACGTTACAATCCAGGGGGAAGGGTATATATATCTTAAGTTCACCAAGTTCATGCATGCAAATGTGAAAGAAAATAAAAATACTAACTAGTTTTGACTTTTTGCTCTCCTTGGGAAATTTAGTTGGTCAAGCAACATCTAGGATATTTTCCTTCAATTCAATTGACAGCTACTGTTAGTCCAATCACCCGCACTGTATTGAAGGTAGCTTATGGAAGGCTTCTTCATTATTTATATTCTTTCTGAAGAAACTCTATCTTATGTCATCTATCTGGTCACAATTTATAGGTGGATTTACTTATAACTCCAGATTTCACGTGGAAGGATCGTTTTCATGGTGCTGCTCTTCGTTGGTGGATTCTCATTGAGGTTCTATTATATGATTCCCATTAAGCCTTCTGTGTTGCAGTCACAAAGGATGAGAATTTTCTAACGATTCAGTATCTCATCTTATAGCACTACTAACCACTAGGAAGAGACAATACTCTGTGCTAATTATCATTCGTAGACAAGTGTGCTAGTTAGCTAATGAATTTCTTTCTTGAAAATTCCTTAATCTCTTGGCGGTGCTGATATATTAACGCTTGTATTGTGTTTTTCATCAACAGGACACAGAGAATGATTACATCTACCACTCAGATCTTTTCACCCTAACAAAGCGGATGGCTAGAGGGGAACCCCAGAAACTTTCTTTTACCGTGCCGATATTTGAACCACATCCACCGCAATACTATGTTCATGCGGTTTCTGATTCTTGGTTGCATGCAGAGTCTTTCTACACAATCTCTTTCCACAATCTTGCACTACCAGAGGTATTTTGCTTTTAGAGGATGCTATTTCTCCAATGGTTACAACATCATTTGTTCGCTTAATATATCTGTAAACGAAGTCCTAACATTCTTCTTCATTCAGGCACGAACATCTCACACAGAGCTTCTAGATTTAAAACCTCTTCCTGTTACTTCTCTCGGGAATAGGTTGTACGAATCTCTATACAAGTTTTCGCATTTCAACCCAATACAGACTCAGGTTTGAGCATTTTTTGGCATGCTTTTCTGATTTGAAATGCTTTTGTTTATTGTTCCTTTGTAGTTGATTGAAAATCGTATGGTTTTGGTTTTGCAGATTTTTCATGTGTTATATCACACAGACAACAATGTTCTTGTAGGAGCTCCAACTGGAAGTGGGAAAACTATATCTGCTGAACTAGCAATGTTGCGTCTCTTCAGTACCCAGCCTGATATGAAGGTATTCTTAGTCTCCCAACGCTGGCTAGTTATTTAGTTTCAGTCCATGTTTAGTTTATCTTACATGATTTTGTCTCAGCTGAATTACCAGCCGTTTACTAAATCTCCCTCATGATAGTGTCCTATTATCTTACTGATGATGCCTAAATTTTTGTGCCATGGAGGTTGTTTACATAGCTCCACTGAAGGCAATTGTTCGAGAAAGAATGAATGACTGGAAAAAGCATCTTGTTGCTCCACTTGGAAAAGAAATGGTATGTGAATCTTGCATGTTATAATAAATATTTCTTTTGAGCATCTATGCATGTTGCAGACTCATAATCCACTCTTGTTGTCTATTTCTGCTACCTGATGTTATTTATAACACTTGAATATTTACAGGTTGAAATGACTGGAGATTACACTCCAGATTTAGTAGCTCTCTTGTCCGCAGATATCATCATATCTACCCCTGAAAAATGGGATGGCATAAGCCGTAACTGGCATACGCGTAGCTATGTTAAAAAGGTATATTTCCTTGTCGATAGATTGGTGAGTCGAATTGCCTTCATGAACAGTAACTTATGATGTTCTGAGGATATAGGTTGGCCTTATTGTTTTGGATGAGATTCACTTGCTAGGAGCTGACAGAGGACCCATTCTTGAGGTAGAAGTTTAAAAACTGCCGTATCACATTTCTGAACTACTTATGTATAAGATCCACTAATAGAAGTTTCCAGTTATATCATGACATCTGTTATATCCCTATGGTCATGGAAAGGTGCTGATATTTCAAAGTTTTGTATTCTACCAAATTGATTTTCGGCCTACATTTGGTTTCCAGGTTATTGTATCTAGGATGAGATACATATCATCACAGACAGAGCGCGCTGTTCGGTTTGTTGGTCTTTCTACAGCTCTGGCAAATGCAGGGTCCGTGTTTTAACTTCTATGTCTCTTTGAAGTTTGCAGGCTCTTTTCTTTGTGTATTCTCTTTTGCTTTCGTTTTCTGAAATTAACCATGAATCATGCAACTGAATGTTCAAGTTAGTAGATTGTTTGTCCTTGACCTTACCGTGCTGATGATACCATGCTTATAGTGTAATATGTGTAGGAAGGACTTTTGATTTTAACATTATCGGCTAAAAGTATAGTGGAAGATGGCATAAAAAGGATCTTACTCAATGCTTTTAGTAGCTGTATCCCTGGAACTTCACTTTCAGGATATAAAACTGTGAAATCAACTAATTCTCTCAAGTTCTATGGTTTGAGAGATTCTAATTGCAGCATTGGTTGTCTTGGGCCAGCGTCAGCTGATATCATTACTTGCTGCTCCATTTTTATGCAGTGATTTGGCTGACTGGTTGGGTGTTGGGGAGATTGGACTTTTCAATTTTAAACCTAGTGTCAGACCTGTACCAATCGAAGTTCATATTCAGGTAAGTCAATATATTTTCTCTAGTTTGCGCCCGACTAATACCTTACTAAAACAAAACATTATTTACGTCTCCTACACTCTACTTGAGTATCAAAACTTTATTAATTAACCTTTTTGAAGCTTTGCAAGGAAAAATATAAAGTTCCAGATTCATACTTGTTTCTGTTTTCAGGGTTATCCTGGAAAGTATTACTGCCCAAGGATGAATAGCATGAACAAGCCGGCATATGCAGCCATATGTACCCATTCACCTACAAAACCTGTTCTTATCTTTGTTTCATCACGTAGACAGACAAGGCTTACCGCACTGGATCTTATTCAGGTATGATTAATCATCAAACTCAGATATTGAATCATCTTCTGACTATATAACTCTAGTTTATACTATAACTTATATAATCTTTTTTCTCTTCTTTTCCTATGATATGAAGTTTGCTGCGTCAGATGAACATCCACGGCAATTTCTGAGTGTGTCAGAGGAAGACTTGCAGATGGTCCTCTCACAGATAACCGACCAGAACCTCCGACATACATTGCAATTCGGCATTGGTTTGCATCATGCAGGTCTAAACGACCACGATAGATCTGCTGTAGAAGAGCTTTTTACGAATAACAAGATTCAGGAAATTTTCGTAACTCATGCTCTCCTGCCTTTACTGTATCTATGGTTACCCTTTTACATTACAGTCGATGATGAATTCCATGCTTCCACTGCAGGTTTTGGTCTCAACAAGTACCTTGGCATGGGGAGTGAACCTACCAGCTCACTTAGTTATTATAAAGGTAGAAAAGCAGATACTCGGCTATGACGTTGATTTGATGTCGACTTGATATTATACTATATCCTCCAGTGGTATCTATTATAGATGCTTGGGTACACTTTCTAAGATTTTCTCATCTAATGCATTGTCCTTTCTCTATGGCATTGTTGTTTTTGGCAATTTCTCGTATCAGGGAACGGAATATTTCGATGGGAAAACCAAAAGATATGTTGACTTCCCTCTTACGGAGATCTTGCAAATGATGGGCCGTGCAGGACGTCCGCAGTTTGACCAACATGGGAAAGCAGTTATTCTTGTACATGATCCTAAAAAAAGCTTTTACAAGAAGGTCAAACTCAACTGGAATTCTTTGGCAATTTTTTTTAATATCGATTGTATAAATTGACCTCAAAAGATCACATGCTCTCTAAATGCAGTTCTTGTACGAACCATTCCCCGTAGAAAGTAGCTTGAAAGAGAAGTTGCACGATCACTTTAACGCAGAAATAGTCTCTGGGACAATAGGCAACAAAGAAGACGCAGTGCATTATCTTACATGGACTTATTTGTTTCGTAGACTGGTAAATATGCTTCACATTTTATCAGAAAGCGAGATATAACTTGAGAAATTGATTCTGGTGCCTATGAAAGATTGTGCTGAATGCATGATCAGTTTTAAGCACGGCCATGGAAACTCTCCATCAATTTTGACTCCAACAGCGAATTTTCCTTTTTCCGGTGTTCTCTACCTTTGTAGAATAACCTGTTCATGATACAATTTTGGTGTTGATATAACAGATGGCTAATCCTGCTTACTATGGGCTAGAAGGTACTCAAGATGAAACAGTTTCTTCCTATCTCTCAAGGTAATTATTAAAGTCATTAACAAAAAGAAGATTTCTCTTATACAGCCAATGAAACATTGGTGTAAGTGGTTGGATTTTCTTGTAGATTGGTACAAAATACATTTGATGATCTTGAAGATAGTGGATGCCTCAAAGTAACTGAAGATAGTGTGGAGCCTATGATGCTGGGTACCATAGCATCACAGTATTACCTTGGCTACATGACTGTATCTATGTTTGGCTCTAATATAGGTCCAGACACGTCGCTTGAAGTAAGAATCTGAACCAATGAACTCTAGTGTGTATCAACACACAAGATAATGATCCTGTTTTATTTTTCTGTCTTTTAACCACTGCCCTTTAGGCTTTTTTGCATATCTTGGCCGGTGCGTCTGAATATGATGAACTTCCTGTGCGGCACAATGAGGTCTGTTTCTTTGTCTATACGATTTTACTTGAAAAATATATATTTCATCTTTAAAAGTCGTTTCAGTTCTATGTCTACAATTTTCGCTCTTTCTGTTTCTTATGCTTTCTTCTTCCTTAGGAAAATTACAACAAAACACTGTCAGAGAAAGTTCGGTATCAAGTGGATAATAACCATCTAGATGATCCTCATGTTAAGGCGAATCTGCTCTTCCAAGTATGTATTTTTCCACATTACAATACGTTGAAGGATTAACAAAGATTCAAACTGTATTGATGATTGTGACTGTCATTATGACTTCGGGTGTTCCAGGCACATTTTTCTCAGTTGGCACTTCCAATCAGTGATTATAATACTGATTTGAAGTCAGTACTAGACCAAAGCATTCGGATCCTCCAGGCCATGATTGATATCTGCGCAAATAGTGGATGGCTCTCAAGCTCACTGATATGCATGCACCTTTTGCAAATGGTCATGCAGGTACTTTCCTGAATATTACTACTCTTATCTTATTGTATTTCTCTGGAAGCAGAACCATTGCAAATTGTTTCACTTTTGCCAATGGAGAACACTTTTACTGAAAGAAATTCTCTTTTTAATACTAGGGCATGTGGTCCGATCAAGATTCATCATTATGGATGATCCCATGCATGAATGATGATCTTCTAGGATCTCTGACGTCAAGAGGAATTCACACACTGCATCAGCTATTAGACCTTCCAAGGGAAACTCTACAAAGTATAATCGGAAACTTCCCTGTGTCAAGATTATCTCAGGTATCAAACATCTCTCAGATATGCACACAACAGTTTCCTTTTAATGCATCTAATGTTAGTTTATCTCGTGGGCATGTCTAACTAATCTTGATAATTCTCTGGTCTTACTTAGGATCTTCAACGATTTCCGCGGATCAAAATGAATGTGAGACTCCAAAAGAAGGATTCCGATGACAAGAAAAAGCCCTCGATGCTGGAAATCAGATTGGAGAAGATATCAAAAAGGAATAGCTCAAGGGCGGTGACCCCTCGTTTCCCAAAGGTTGCACTTAAAACTTACGAAAATTACTTTTTGAGTAAAAACAAAAATGTTTTACGTATGAATCATCACATATACTTTTGGGTTATAGGTGAAAGACGAAGCGTGGTGGTTGGTCCTTGGTAATACTACAACTTCTGAACTCTTTGCTGTGAAGAGAGTTTCATTCACTGGTCGTCTGATCACACGCATGGAGTTACCTCCCAACATAACATCTCTTCAGGTTAACTTTTCTTCTTTTCATTAGTCAAATCAATCTCCCATATACTTCTGTCTTCAGCATGTATTATTGCTGAATTTTCTCGTCTTTACTTTGGTCAGGATACAAAACTTATCTTAGTTTCGGATTGTTATTTGGGGTTTGAACAAGAACACTCAATTGAACAACTTGCACGGCGCTGATGAGCCATCAGACGGATTATAGTTACTATCAAAACCCCATCTTTTTGTTCGAATCTCTTTTCAATTCTGTTTTTCTGATCTCTTGTTAGTGTAAAAACCACAATTACAAAACGCTCAGTTATGTAATTCATTGTTACAGATTATTGGGCTACATAATGAATTAAGAGCTTAAACTAAAAATGTGTTTACTCTTTTTTGTGGTGAAGACTAGATAATATGATTGGGTCTATTTTATAATATTTGAGTCTTTCTATTATTTTGGTCGTTCAAAGTCTGTTTTTTAATTAGTAAAAGGAATGAAGAATCTATTATAATTGTCGACTAATACATGAATTTAAAAAGAATTATCAATTCATACCCCATATTCTGATGTATTTTTATTTGATTCAAACGAGTCTATGACTATATATAACAAATTGAGTAAACGAGAGAGTGAATGGCTCAAGTAGAATGATTAATCTTCGTCACTGTCATAAACCATTGCCATACGACGATGAGTCGACGGAGCTTTTCTCGGAGGAGACTCCTCGTCAGACTCAATCCCTTTCCTTTTCCGGCCACTTCCACGGTGGTCCCTGGCAGCCCTAACTCCCTGCATTATATACATTTCACCCACGACATAACATAAACATTACAATCTCAATGATGTTCTTCATTAACAACAGTTGAAAGAAATTTTTAATTTTGCGTACCTCTTCTTCTTCTTCTTCGTCTTCCTCTGAATATCTGTTAGCTCTTTTATCCTCTTCTTCCTCCTCGTATTCTTCTGCATCTTCCTCATACTCATCTTCTGGCTCCTTGACCCTTTTACGAGGCGGTGATTTTTCTTCCTCGTCTTCTTCTGTCTCATACTCTGATTCCTCTCTCTCACTCTCAGAATACTCCACTTGTCGTCTTGACGAAGTCATTGAAGACCTCCCCGAAATGCCTTTGTGGCTCTGGTTTAACCCAAGGAAAAACAGTTACATATTTTTAAGTTTTCCAAGTTTTTGTTGCATTCAAGAAAGGATCTGATCTTTTGTTTACCTTCTTAGCGTTCATAATGCGTCGTTCTCGTTGCGCTTCAGCTTCGAGTTCCTCCTCGTAGCCACGGTTTGAGCGGTGTGAACCATAGTGGTCTGTCTCTTCATCCTGGTTCCGGAAAACAAGCAGTCGTTACTTACAGGTGGAATCTTTGCTTTCCAACATGAAAAGAACACAGTACACAAATTAATAAAACAAACCTCGTCAAGAGCATCTTCCAAGTACCCGGTGGAAAGTTGTCTCCTTTCAACAGGAAGTGGATATTTGCGCTTAATTTTCTCCCTTGCCTGACTCAGCTTTGTACTAGCCTTGAGGTTTTGGCTTTCCGCCTTCAGAATTTGAGATGTTAAATGAGAAAAGTCTACAAACACTACAACAGAACAACTGGATTGTTGGAGCTCAATTAAAATGTTACCTTTTCTCTCTTCTCCTTCTCCCTCTCAGGGTCAATGTCAGTGACGCAGTTCTTAACTTTGAAGGCCTTCTTGTGCCTCGAGTCAACAAGGGCAGTCAAAAGCCTATGGGAATTTGACGTTAGAGATGATGGGATGAATCTCATTTTCTTCAAAATTCTTCCTTGTGATTGAAGGATCCCCTATACAAATATACAGATAAAGAAATGCTTAGATAACAAAGTTCTATCCTCAGAGAAAAAATGACAACTTAGGAATATACGAGAAATTGGGTGTCCCCATGAGGCTGTAATTTGTATGTCATCTGAAACTAAACAGTTGATCGCTCATTCACAGGAGGCTGAAACAGCTAAGGCAGAAGGAACCAAGAATTAACACCTTTTCATGTTTGATAAAGAGGTGATTCTGGTCTTGTTGTGCATCTTGTTCGGTAATATCAAGAACTTCATTGCCTATCAATAGCTGTAAGCTTCCATCTGACCACCTTACAAACCGAGCATTACTTTCACTCTGCATATGAACATAACGAGACTTTAATAGACTGCAGCAAAATGAAAGGAAAAAGTAGAAGAAAATATATGCAGAAAGAAAAGAACCAACAAAACCAAGAAAAACCATATATGGGCTGACATTCAATGAAACCTAAAGGATTAGAAGAACTCTTGAAGAGAGACATCATAAAATTTCATTCCAACCCATATGAACACAAGTCCGTAATGAAAAGCAAAAAGTCACCTACTTCGGAATACATAAATCGCATCAAAAGTAAGCAATTCTATCATCTATTAACCATTAAGCATGTTATTTTTATCAGCCAATTTTGGAAACTTTACCAACAAATGCCAGTTTATGCCAGTTTACCAACTAGCCACAGGCAAATAGGCTTAGCTTCATCGCAGCTTGTATGGAATATCTGAAAGCAGAAAATGTTTTTAAAAGTGTTCACTTACATATGTTTTTCCATCTCGACCCTTAACAAACCTATGGCGAACAATATTGTTTTCAAGACGAATACGCTTCTTTGCTGCAGGTTCATCTGTCACAAATCTGTCTTCTTCAACGAATGTTTTTGCATCAAATGGTTTTGGATCAATGCCCATGATATTGGAAACTTTTATCATGTTCATCTGCAAAAGACCAAAGAGAAGAGGTGATGGGAGGAAGTGCATCTTGGCTACAAAACATCTTACCACATAGACAACTAGAAAAAATGGAGGTTCATATATAAGACTGAAAAGCACTCTCCTGAACATCATTGGCCTTTCATGCATAAGTAAATGCAGAAGCTTGTTTCGATGCAATTGGTTCTCCACACAAAATACATCAAATATTCAGACATTTTGATAACTTGATGGTATCAGAAAAGAAAAATCAAATCGATAGCAAACTATTGATTTGAAGCCATGTCAGCAGAGAATATTGTAGCAACATAAAAGCATATTTACCTTTACGGGATCTCCCGGAGGAGGGCGGAAAGGGACCTCCACTTCCAAAGGAGGGCCAACTGGCTTCTCTCTGTACCTAGCTTCAACATGCTCAGTTTCTGATTCGTATTGAGGATCCTCTTCAGGGACCATATCATCATGCACCATATCATCGAGTCTCAAATCCTTCTCAGAGCCCTCTTCATCTTGTGATCTCTGGATAATTAGACATCTCATCATACATACATGAAAATTCATGTGCTTTCTAAAAGCACAAACTCGAAAAGAAAAACATATATTCGGTAAATAAGATGCAAGACTCACATGTTCATCCTGCTCAATGTCATTCCGAACATATTCTTCTGCATCTTCATCATCCGAAGATCCAAATACATTACGAATATTAACATCTGACTGTGCAACTTGGGCCTCCTCCTTCTCACTAGGTGATCTAGCCGTCATGTCAATTTTACGGTTACAAGACAACGTGAAATATCAGAAACTTGAAAAGCCTAAGACGACTAGCAAGCATTGTCACAACATCGAAAGCACAATACCAAATTTCAAAGAAACTATACAACAGATATGCAAAGAGGGGTACCTTGGACTCCTAGTCTGATCAACCTCTTCATCTTCAGACTCATAATGCTTTTCAACAGACCTCTCTGATCCACTCTCAACAACACCCTGCCTACGTTTTGAGGCTACTATCTCCTCCTGCTCTTCTTCTTTGTTATCACTATCACTATCCTCTGGTCGATCTGCAACATCAACCTCCTCAGAACTTTGCTCCCTCTCCTCTTCACTTTCTCCAGGATCAAGTTCTACATCTCCCTGTTCCCTATCAGACTCAGCTTCAGCCTCTCCATGAACTCCAACATCAGCTTCGCCTTCTCCTTCAGGCTCTACCCCGCCCTCAGCTTCATCCTATTGGTGTTTGAATTGAAAAGTTCAACCACATTCTCACTGCTCTTGCAGATTCCATTTATATAAAAAAGCAAGGAATCAAAAAACAACATATCCATTGCATATGCCACAGAATTAGACAATCAGCTTCCATACGAAGTCCAAGGGATAAAACTCGTAAACTCGCTTTAATAATGAGAATAACTAACTGAGTTAGGCCAAAAATCTTGTAATTGTTCTTGCCACTCACTTAAACCCTAAATTCAGGTGAGCAGAATTCCAGAAACCCATCGAGACATTTCAAAGTGTCATTGAAGAAAATAGTGACAATGAAAATGCCAAAAGAGAAACAATCAAGACGAAATCAAAGAGATAGATAAGGGAGCGTTACTGAAGCATAGTTGGGCTGAGGATTGGACTCATGTTCAGAATCGATCTCTTCTTCCTCGGATTGATCTCCGAAGAGATTCTGCATCATCTCAGACCTCTTTTCGACTCCTACCATTTTCGCTTCTCTTTCACACAGTCACTCCCTCTTTGTGGTGACGGTGGCTCTTGATCTGAACTCCGAAGAAAGGTTAACTAATTTGGCTTTTATCGAATCCTAGGTTGAAGGAGCTTTCTTCCATTTCTATCTCGCAAATTTATATGACAAAAATATTGTTATGGAAATTTTGTTTTTAAGGGCAAACTATTTGTTCACTTTTCTGCGTTTTCTCTACGGACCGGGATGTATTACCTCATATAATAGAATATTGGGATTATGTTAATCTAAAATAGAAAAAAAAACTTTGGAGTTTATGTAATCATGTTATGTTTCGATTTGACATGATAAAAGTTTAAGATTTAAGTCATGAGTAGTTAGGTTTTATCGATTTAATTATTGATTAGAAATAGTTTCGATCAAATTATACTATATCATTTCTACTGTATTTTTATTAGAATTTTATTTTTATTAATCAAGTTGTAAGTATAGTTAAACTTCTATAATTAATAATATTGGAACTAAAATAAAATAATATTTTTTATAAATTTTTAGAGATTATTAGTTTATCGATATATTAATTGAACTAAAAATTTAATTTGAGAATAAAATTATATTATTTTATAGAAATTAGTGCATATTAATTTATAAAGTATTAATTTTAAAAAGTTATAGTGTAGTATTATTAGTTAGGGATTTGTAAAGTTTGGGAGATTGTTAGGTTTTGTTATCTTGATAAAAATATTTGTATTCTATGTGGTTTGTCAACAATAAATTAATAATACTGATCAATAACTCAAATTGTTAATATTTATTTTATGTGTAAACGTGTTTCATTGGTACTAAGAAAAGGATAAAAGAAAGGTAATTATTTGAATGTGGTTAGTGATGATAATTAGTGCACACAAAGTTTTCAGACTCGGAATTAGACCGGACTTTATCAGAAAGAACCAGAAGAGATGTGTAGCGACCAATCTCCTTCTCACCATCTTCCACCATTCACAAAATTGGGCCGAGATTATTTCAAAGGCCCATCAGGACCCAAGAGAATAAGGGTATTAATGTAAAGTCGCACACCTTCCTCACTGGAACACCTCAAAAACCCTAATTTCGCCTGTCATATTTCCTCTCGGATATTCCAAAAGCACGCCAAAGAAGCGCCGACGCCGAACAAGGAGGATAAGGCGGAACAACAATGGCGACAGGAAGAACAGTGAAGGATGTCTCACCACACGAGTTCGTCAAGGCTTACGCTGCCCATCTCAAGCGCTCCGGCAAGGTAAATAAATCTGACGACTCCGGATTCGAATTTAGGTTTTGAATTTGTTTTTTTAGTTTGGTGTATTACGACTCCGATTGGTATTGGATGCTTGACTTGGTCTTTAGGCTTTTGATATCAATATTGTTCCTTTTGATTTGTAGATTGAGCTGCCTTTGTGGACAGACATCGTCAAGACTGGTAAACTGAAGGAGCTTGCTCCATACGACCCTGACTGGTACTACATCAGAGCCGGTATGTATAACAATCTGGTCAAGTATTGTACAAGTTGGTTTTGGGATTAGCCTCAAATGTTTATACTGTGCTTTAGCTTCCATGGCAAGGAAAGTATACTTGAGGGGTGGTCTTGGAGTTGGTGCCTTCCGTAGGATCTATGGAGGAAGCAAGAGGAACGGAAGCCGTCCACCTCATTTTTGCAAGAGCAGTGGTGGTATTGCTCGTCACATTCTTCAGCAACTCCAGACTATGAACATCGTCGACATTGACGCCAAGGGGTGAGTTCATCATCCTCTCTTGTTTAGATTCTAACATAGACCTCATCTTAAATGAATACTTGTAAAGGAATGAATTTTCAATACCACACTTGTATAGTCGAAATATGGACTCTTAGATTCAATATCTGCTTATGAAAGCTGCTTAACCCGCCATAAGATTGTACTCACTGGATAACTTGTGCACAGTTTTCTATTCTGCTACTGTTTCATTTACTAAGTACGTGTTTGGATGCAATGTTACATTTTGGGTAGCTAAAGATTGCATAATCTGATGTAACCAGGGGGAGGAAGATCACATCAAGTGGTCAGAGGGATCTTGACCAAGTCGCCGGAAGAATTGCAGCTGCCATCTAAATCAAATCACACTGACAGATGGTCAACTCTTGAGATTAAAGGTTTCTGTTGAAGATTTAGTTTATAAAATATAAGTTGCACTTGAAACCAGTAGTAGATTTACTTCTCATTTTTGTTTTGATCCTTTTATTGTGAGCGACTTATGGCTATATGTTTGATATTATCATTGACCAACCTCGTTTTTTCAAGTTTTTGAAAGCAGTTTTATAATTGTGGCTTGTTCTGCAAATTAGGTTTTTTGTTTGCTTTTATACATGGAACTTGTCCTCACAAAAAACACCAAACACTATTTGGTCTCTCATACTTCTGTCTGAGGAAGAGGTTCGAGTAGTGTTAACATAGAACTAGAGTTGCGACATAAAATAATTGTTGTTACAGATGCTATCGAACCATTTTACGCTGAATTGATCGATTAACTAATGAAATGGCAATCATTAGACAAGATCGTAGTGGAGAAATCCACTATGTACCAGTGAAGACGCTCCATTTGATTCCTTCATAAATAGTAAAAGTTATTGCCCTAATTTTTTGTTTTGGGGAGTCTAAAAATAATTTCTTGTAAAACTTGAAAATGTATCTAAGGAATATGTCAGCTTCACCACTTCCTTTTTCAAAACATTTTGGTTAGATTTAGGAGTGAAGGAAAAATTCATAGTTTCAAAATCTCATTTAAATGGCTTCAGAAATTTTGGACCTTTATTGTTTATGACATTTCCAACAAAAATCTGAATAAGAAAGGTCCCCATATCGAAAAAAGTTGATAAAGCAAGCTTTAGTAAGCATGTAGGGGTTTATTAATAATGAGTTTAAGTAAGGTCGCTAATTACCGATGAATGGAAGATAAAGAGTCTGGCTAAAGGTTACAACGGCTGATTAGCGCCCTTTTAATTTATTGACGTGGCTTTTTGAAAAACATATATGTCACAAACAAAGTACAATACAGTTGGTGTATTTTTAATAAAGCATCCTCGAACGATTACATATGAATGCAAGACTTCAACATGTGAAACTTCTTTGTAAATCAGATGTGAGATCAGTTTAGTTTCATACGCTTGGTTTCTTTTGCTTCATTTGAATTTATAGTCTTCTCTCTTGAATCTCCGGCGATGATTAAAGCGGAGACGGAGTACGTAAGGGCCAAAACTTCTGTTTGGTGGGACATAGAGAATTGCGAGGTTCCTAAAGGTTGGGATGCAAATACAATTGCGCAGAATGTGAGTTCGGCTTTGTTGAAGATGAATTACTGTGGTCCTCTTTCGATTTCGGCTTATGGTGATACAAATCTCATACCTGCTGCTGTTCAACACGCACTCTCTTCTACTGGTGTTGGGCTTAATCACGTTCCCGCAGGTTTTAGACTTAGTAAACTCACTTTTTGATTCACCTATGTAAAACTTGGGGTTTTGTTTTTTATTTTGTTGTGATATTTAGGACCAGGACTGTTTAGGACACAATCATTGGTTAAATCTTTGATCTGTCTCTCATTGCTATGTACGAAATTGATTTGCACTGATCAAATTCTCATTCTTGCGTTTCATATACACATGTCTTTTGAGTCGAATATAAGATTGAGTATGTAGTTTTGTTGATCTAGTGAATGTGCTTTTAAGTTAGTGTTAGTGAGATGTTGCTCACCCTCCTATGCAAAATATTGAATTGGGTTTTGCCATGTTGACTTTGGAGTAGCTTTTCTTTGTAAATTGATAAATCTCAATTAGTTTGTTGCCTTTTGGGTGGTCTGAGCAGGAGTGAAAGATGCGAGCGATAAGAAGATTCTGGTGGATATGTTGCTGTGGGCAGTAGACAACCCTGCACCTGCTAATTTTATGCTCATCTCTGGTGACAGAGACTTCTCCAATGCTCTTCACCAGCTACGTATGAGGAGGTACAACATTCTTCTGGCTCAACCTCCACATGCATCTGTGCCGCTTGTCGCTGCTGCCAAGAATGTATGGCTCTGGACAAGCCTAGCCTCGGGAGGTCTTCCTCTTAGTGAACCCTCTCGGCTCGTGAACAGTGGACGTTCTCGTGTCTCCTATTCTGAAGTGTTGAAACTTCCAGTTTCTGAAGAAGCTCTGTCCATTAAACCAAGTGATCAAACATCTCAGGTAAATTAACGGTTAGTTCATTTTAGATCAAAAAGTATTCTAGGTTGAGTTAGTATCTTTCTTCTTTCACCAAATTGTCCCTCTTTTGGATGCCAAATTTTCACTTTAGTTTTTCGTTCCACATTGAGGTAATCAGTGTGAAGTTATGAATCTCTGCAAGAAAAATGAAATACAACTTACTTGTTGTATGTTTACTTGAAGATTGTTTAGTCCGGAAACTAATGAAGCACAACAAATTATATTGTTTGATTATTATGCAGGCTGAGGTTGTAGCCAGTCGAAATGCTAAGATCAGTGTTTCAGCCAAACCTGTACATGTAGGAGAGCTTGTCGAATGTTCTGTGTGCCACATCTACACCAGCAAGGAGACGTTCATAAGCCACACTTATGGTAAAAGACATCGAAACAACTTGGAACTGCAGTTATCAGGAAATTCTGGTAACATGTCATTGAGGTCAGTTAATTTGGAGAAGCAAAAGAAGGAGAAGCTGAGTGGAGGTAGAGCAAAACCAAATGCTAGCTACGTTTGTCGTCCATGCAATGTGGTGTGCCAGAGCCATGATTTTGATGCTCATTTAAAGGGTCGGAAGCATACTGCTATGCTGAGTCAATCAGAGGTGACTTTCTAATTTTTGAATTCTTAAGAGCTTAGGAATTTACAGGCATTGAAATGTTTACAATTTTGTACAACTTATGCTTGATATTAATACTGTGTGACTGTGTGATCAGGCACTCGTCGAATCTAAGAAGCTTAATGACAAAGTTGTTCAAGAAAAGGATCAACCAAGAGAAACAATTGCACAGCCTAAATTAAACGCTAACCACTTTTGTTGTTTGTGTAATGTGGTGAGCCAAAGTCAAACTGATTTTGATTCTCATCTGAAGGGTAAGAAGCACATTGCCATGCTGGCGTCAAGCAACTAAAGGAAACAATTGCAGAGACTCAGTAGCAGTCTCAAAAAGCTCAAAAGAAAGGTCTCGGAGAAAAAGATCAACCAAGAGAAACAATTTGAAAGCCTTTGTTGCACTCTCAAAACGTTCACGAGAATAGCAAGTTCTCTAAAAAGCATGTTGTCATGTCGAATCAGCCAGAGACAAGTTTGTAACTATGATCGTTTGAGAATTTTCAATTTCAGTTTAAAACATATGTAGAGTACAATAGTCTTAACTGTGATAAGACAAGGAAAGAATGAAGCTTATAAGTAATCTCATTGGATCAAGCTTTCATTAATTCTAGGAAGCTCGAAGAAAACAGTGTCCTTGGAAAGCTTATAAGTAGAAACAATCGCAGACTCCAACATCTGAATCTCCTTCATTTTGGTGTACCAAAAGTGATCGTCTTCTTCAATAGTACACCAATCTCATCCCTAAATCTGTCCAACAAGCTCTCTCTTTCACTAGACTCTGATGAACTGAAGTCTAGGCATATGTTCTAAACACTTTCGTTGTCTTGAAGACGACTTACGTGATCAAGTAATTAAATTTGAGAGGCAAATAAGTGAAGTACTACTTTAGTGAACATGTGCTCGATCTTTGAAGTCAAAGTCACTGAAGCAGGGAAATTAGAAGACCAAAGTCTAATTGATCTTTACCAAGTCGCTGGAAAAATCACTGGATTTTGAGAGAATCTTCAGTAAAATGCAGAAACCGGCGTTTGTGTCAGATGGGAGGAATATAGTGGATTCTGAGAAAGTGAAGAAAATAGGGTTTATTGTGTCTTCAAATGGGAAGCCGATGGATCCGTGGTTGAAGGATATGTCTACAGTTTCTTCTTTTCACTATTTCTTGGTAATTATTACTTGAGGATATAGTTTAATCTTTGCTGTTTGTGGAATGCTGAAATAAAAAAGCTGTATGACTTTTATCTGTTTGAGAAAGGATAGTATAATTTTTTTTATTTTTTTGAGAATTATGTATACAACCCAACTTTGGATTGTCAGGGAAGTTATAAACTTATTTATATTATTTTGTAGATGGTAATAGCCTAGGTCATAGTTTAACATTTTCTGACACGTAAACTTCTTGTCTATTTATAACAGATATTAAATTTTCAAAATTTGGGAATTCTTGGTTTATAAATTGGACGGTTTACCTTACAAGCAATACATGATCGTTAACTTAGAGCGTAGATTAATATAATGCATGGATTAGATGAATACATTTACTTAGTAGGTTATAATCAATTCTGGTATCTATTTCAGTTTTGCTGATTACCGATAAGATAAATACCTCTTTAACTAATCGACGTTCATAAGACCATGGAGTGCAAATCCGGCATTTACAGGTTACAACTGATAAAAGCTTTTTGGAATGACTGATCTCTAGGATTTGGTTAATACTGTTTCCCTAACCATGACATGTTTCGGCGTAAATTCGAAACTCTTCTTGACATGCTCCTTCCAAATCTTGGAGATGGAATTTATGATAGATTGTCTGGATCTTGTCAAGATGATAAAAGACCCCGTCGTTTGGCCAGCCTTCTCTCCTTATTTTGGAGACTTTAACTCGGATTAATAATTTTTAAAATTTATATTCTTTCTTTTCATATTTCGTGCTCTCAATTATAAAGCAAATTATCGGCAATGTGAGTTCTATGTAAACAATGTTCTAATTCCTTGACAATTAAGTTAAATTGACAAAAAAAAATAATTGGTGTGCTTTTTAGTTTTGTGATGTAGCTTAACATTTTGTTGTTGTCTATATTGGGCCACAACAAGGCTAATCTATCAGCCTAACATAACATTAATAGATATTATTCAAAATATCATATATGTATTCATCTTTAAATGTAAATTTTAATATAATACTAGGGGATTGACCGGGTTACGCCCGATTTTTAGTTTAGAAACATTTATGTGTAGTTTATTTGTTGGGTAACTTGTCAAATTTTGTGATTTGCGTTGTTTTCGAAAATGAAAGGTATATGCATCAGAAATGGATAATTTATTATTATTTGGAATGGAAAAATTAAAGATATGTTGCTCTACATATTGGACAATTTTTATTTGCGTTAAGCCAACTTATTATGCAATCATGGTGGTAGATGTGCTTGCATGCTAGATCATTAATGACATCTCGTCCTTTGAATGTTTGAAGGCAAATAATGCAATTATTCAGTTATGAGTTATAGTTATGAAGCAGACTTCAATCAGGATTCTGGTCTGATTTTATTTATTATTTAAAGATCAAAAGTACATGTGTGAAATTATTTGAAGACTATACTTATAATATTATCTGAAGAACAATTTAAAAATATATCTTTTATGAAGTAGTATTAATTTATAATATTATGTCATTGAAATATCCAAATCCTTTTATATCTTTTCGAATAATTAGATCGATAAGATACAATAACCTCAAATCATTTTATAGTTTGTCTAAATTAAGAGAAATGGAACAAATTCTAGATATCAGAATTATTAGTTGGATTGACTAAACGAAAAAATGACATGTATATAAGATATTCAACCCAACTATTTTGGATGGTATAAAAAATAAAAATAAAAAGTAACTATGGACATTCGAAAGTGGTGAATATGTATAGTAATGAATATTGAGTGGAAGTAATTTGATAATGAATAGTAATGAATATTGAGTGGAAAACGTATGCGTATTTAACATAACACAATATTTTGATAGTAATGAATATTGAGTGGAAGTAATTTGATAGAAAGGTGATCTCATAGTAGTGCAACGTTAAACCAAAAAATGGGAAATTAGATGGAACTTATGAATAGTATGGAGGGACAGGAAATTGAAAAAACTTGTAACATTGAGAATGATTTTAAATGAAATCAAAGAAACAACTTGTAATGTGAGGTGAATAAGCTGGTTTAGTTGTCTAGACGGGGGGCGCTTCTCGTTCTTCACGTCTTCATCGGATATTTTGTTTGGATGTGTGTTCCGAGCCTTGGAAAGAATTGCACAGTCAGATATGGGGTTGTTTATTCCGGACGCCTCGTCGTTCAAGCCAATGTCGTTTGAAATAATACGGGAGACAGTGAAAGTTTTGACATGAAGCTAGGAAGTTGCACATTGACACTTTGATATGGAATCTGCAAGTTTGGCCAATAATGTGTTTTAAACTTTCAGGGATTTTAGTTTTTAGTGCTTCATTGTTATCATTTCCCTGGGTAAAAAGGTAACAAAGTTTGGTTATTATTTGTATGGAAGGTGTAGGTGTGTTTATGAGGTGCAAGAGCATTGAATATACCTCAATTGAACTATTTATTTCCTGACATGTAGATAGATGTCTACACTTATAAATTTTAATCGATGTAGAAAATATTGTATTTTTTTCTATTTTATATTTTACATAGTTTATTTTTATTTTTTTCTAATTTATATTTTTAGTTGAAGTGACTGCTTTTTGTTAGTCATTAAACAGATGATTAGTACCTAATTGGAAAAAAAACAGCACTTGAAATTAGTAACCGCTACTACATTTACCAATCCTTTTAAAAAAATTATTTTGCTAGAACATCAAACCTAAGTAGTATTATATATAAGTTGAGTCATTTATAATAAAATAGTTTCTTTTTCTTGAACACTAAATTGCAGTATTTTGATATGTTAGTTAGTTTGATTATTCTTAAATAATATGTAAGTTTAGGTTTTACTACGTAAAATATTATTTATCAGTTTGGTCATTTTTAATTGGTATTCAAATTATGGATAGTTTATTATGTAAAAAAAATATTTTTTTCATATTTTTTAAAAGAATCGTATTATTTTTTGTTTGGTAATTTAGATAACTTTTCTAATAATTTTGGCCATACGATACGATATATTATACTTCTAATCAATATATTGGTTTAGTATAGGTTACAACATAATATAACTTAATTTGATGTGGGACCTTTGAATGTCCATATTATAGTAAGTAATGTGATAAAATACTTCTAATCAATATATTGGTTTAGTATAGATTACAACATAATATAACTTAATTTGATGTGAGACCTTTGAATGTCCATATTATAGTAAGTAATGTGATTAAGTAAATAATAACTGTTTTTTGATTTTTTTTATTAAAAAATAAAAAATTTCTAAAACAAAAGCTGATGTGGCAAGAAGATAGGAGTTTGAGAAAGATGAGTTGGATAGCTTAAGAGGTCTCAAAACCTTGCTTTTATTAGTATATATTTTTCTTTGTTTTGTACTCAGTGAAAAAAATAGTTATAACAATTTTTATTTTGTTTTATGATGATAAAAAAATTTTATTTAAAAGTATTTTTATGTTAGAATTGTGAATAAAAATAAATATTATGTGATAAAGTTATATGTTGAAAACATCTATATAAAAATATTTTTTATCTATTTATTAATAAATAAACAAATGCACGAAATTTCTGATCGTTAAATTTTGACACGTGGAATCATCTTGTTTATGAATAACTTTGATACCCAATTTTATATAATAAAAACTATATAATGATCTGTGCGATGCCAAATATTTTGAATTATAGTTTTTGTTTTTATTTTATCTCCGTTTTTTGAATCATTGCCTAATATTCAAGATATATATCTCATGATCATAATTTTGTAAACTCTTACCCATGATTATAGGTGTTTGAATTATTAATATAAAATGATTGACAAAAAATAAATTTTTAGAAAAACAATATATAAATATATAAATTAAATTAATATTTATATATCTCAAATTATAATTTATTTGTAGTTTTATAAGCAAAGACATGTTTTACTTATATTTTTACAAAATTCTTATATTAATTTTACTAGATTTATACCCGTGCTACGCTGCGGGGTTATTTTATTTATAATTTTTGGTTAATGGTGAGTAGAAAATGTTTTTACCATTGGAAAAGAGTAGGTAAAAGTAACATTGATCTTTTTACCACTACAATACTCCATTGAACCAATTCTTTATTAGCGACCTTACTTCCGAACTATACACTTTTTGTTTACTTCAAAAGAGAAAAATAAGTGTGCCGATTTACATCTAGTGGTTCATAATAAAAACATGTCGTCCAAGTTTACGACATAGTTTGATCATATTTGATCATATCTTCCATGTCTTTGCTTCATTAGCTTCTTCCCTATAAACAACAACAAAAAATTGGTCAAATTTTCGACAGTATCATAACAAAGTATGTATATTTGTTCAAATAAATACCCAACAAATTTCTTCAGGCATGTATTGAAGTTACGATTTCAAAATTTCTTTAAGCATCTTAGCAGCTTTCTTGATATGCCAATTTCTACCTCTTAGATATCTCAAAACCGCAACATAATAGTTTCTCTAGCAATGGTCCTAATCAACAACTTCGTCAGTTGCTCCATCTAAAAGTCAATTAACAACAAATATGGAAGTCTTTCACATATCTAATTAGTAATTCAATCTCTAAAACATACAATGATTGGATATTACCTTTACTTGTTATACTCCAGTAAGAACATGTAAAATATAAATATAATACTTTGTGATAAAAAAAATGATATAAGAGGTAAGTGAGCAAAAATTATTGGTCTTTTCTTTCTCAGCTTTAATATAATCCTACAACTTCAGTTTATACTTTTTCTATCTCTTTTAGCTCTAGCAACACTACCTACCTCCAAGAACCAAGAATCCATAAGCATAATATCACACAGGGTAAAAGCTTTAAGTGATTTGTATAGGAAAAATCACCTACAAGAACAAATAAATTCAGGCATACTCTTTGCCAACTCCTTTAACATTACCTCCATTGCATATCGGATTGAGCAAGTTTTTACTTGTTTTCCATCGGGTAGATATGAATTTTCATAAACTTCAGATAGATGACAAGTTTTTATTTTATTTTAAGTAAGAGAATGCAAAACGATTGGAAACTAATACCAATATCCACCAACACTAAATAACGATATATATTGTGCTTAATCTAAATTTGTGCCATTGATCATCAAAGAAGTCAAAACTTGCTCCCCTGCAGTCTCTTCACATATATGAAGGCTCATGCACTTTGTAGAAACCTAGGGAACAATAGAGATCAGTAAACTTCACAAAAAAGAAGTATGGTTTGATTTAATTATATAAAAAGAGATTTTAAGATAAGTAATTATCCACAACCCACATGAACCAATTTTTGAAGAGAAAAGTCATCTTCCGTAGAAACTTCCAAAATTTGGCCGGAGAAGTGTTTATAGGATTAGGAGCTTTCGTAAGAAGTATAGAATCGTCATCTTCTTATTCCAGATGTCGTCTTCTTGTTTTCAAACATGTAAGAGTGAACATGATGTTGCCTTGTCCCAGATGTCGTCGAATCGTGTACACCTTCTTGAGCCTTTTACAGCACACGATCTATAGAACCAAAAGATAAGCTCTGATTAATTTTTCATCAAAGAAGATTTTCTTTCGTTATACTTTGCTGAGAATGCTAGGGGTTCTCCTTCATTATTTATCCTTCTAAATATATTAAAATAGGGTTTCAATTTTAGAAGAGAAGAGGGAGAAGAAGAAGATGATGTGTAAACTAATATGAATGATGAATTTGCATTTGTATTTGACATTTGTTCCTTCAAAACCACAATCAAATCGAAAAGAGAGAAGTTAAAAGAGTAAAAAATAGAACCTGCTCAACTTTGTTGCACTTAAGATTGAAGCTTAGATCGACAATTTTCATGGTGACACTATCCCCAGTCTCCATTTTGTGAGAGAATTGGACTTTAGCGTAGGAGAAACAGAAAAGTCATTACCTTTTATCTAAAAAAAAGAAATGAAATAGTCATGATTGTTGAAAGCAAAATGTTTGAGATTAAAGAAGTTGAAGCATGTGATGAGTTGGATTGATCAAGCAATTTGATTGGTCTTTTTTAGATGAGGTGTCATGCTGAGTTGTCGATACCCGAAGAGACAATCCTGCTTTTATATATATAATTTAGATTTTTTGTTTTTTACTTTTTACTAACTTCAAGTAATTTCGGTTGTTTTAAATTTTTGTATTTATTGTTTTTATTGAACCTATACAAAATTGAAAATTGAGATGAAAAGAAGATCATACTATAAATTATATATAAAAACTATTTTAATTGAACAAATGGATTCATACCAAATTAATGTCTATACCTCAATATAAATTTGATTAAAACCTCGTAGCCAAAGTCTTCCATTGATGTCGGCAGGAGACGAAGCGCCGGTGTTGGAATTCTGGACGGCGCTGTGAGGTCCCCAAAGGTGCGTTGTGTCTTGGAAGGTGGATATGAAGAGCATATATATCATTTAAATTGCTGCAAAAATTTTAGACCTTTTCTTTTTAGGATACCCTAATTTATGACATTTGTGACAAAAATCTAAAGAAATTTAATAAGTAGGGTCCTTTTATTTCTTTAGAATAAAAGTTGCTATAGACCCTTTACTTAAAGCTTAAGCTTTAATAACCGTGAATCTATAATCAATAATCTATAATCTATACTAATAGGGATTAATTAGTAATTATATTAAAACATGCTCTTTTACTGATCTCGCTTATTACCGATGATTGGAAGATAGAAAGCCTTTGCAAAAAGTTACAACGGCCATTATATCAAATCTCAGTTGTCTGATTGGCGCGCTTTCAATTTTCCGACGTGGCTTTTAATAATAAATCAGAATATAATTTGTGTATTTTTAGTAAAGTTTCCTCGTACGGTACATATGAATGCTATTAAGAAGACTTACAATGGTGGACAAAAGGTTTCTTCGTCAACATGGAAAACAAACAGTATAAAACTTAAAGCTGCAAACTTTCTTTAATCAGCTATTGCTTCATAGCCTTTGTAGTTCCGATCTCCGACTGTAGACAGAGAGAGAGAGAGAGTCAATTTTTGGTTTTCTTTTGCTTCATCAAGACTCTCTAGAATCTCTGGCGATGACTACGGCGGAGACTGAGTATGTTAAGGCCAAAACTTCTGTTTGGTGGGATATAGAGAACTGTGAGGTCCCCAAAGGTTGGGATGCACATGCCATTGCGCAGAATGTGAGTTCGGCTTTGCTGAAGATGAATTACTGTGGTCCTCTCTCAATCTCTGCTTATGGTGATACAAATCTCATTCCTCCAGCTGTTCAGCAAGCACTCAATTCTACTGGTGTTGGGCTTAATCACGTTCCTGCAGGTTATATTCTCGTATACCCACTTTTTGATTTACCTATATAATTGGGGTTTTCTTTTGGAAACTGATAAATTTCAGTCTTTTGGTAGTTTTGTGATGGTTCAATATCAAATTGATGAGTTTTTGGTCTTTTGGGTGGTCTGAGCAGGAGTGAAAGATGCGAGCGATAAGAAGATTCTGGTGGATATGTTGCTGTGGGCAGTAGACAACCCTGCACCTGCCAATTTTATGCTCATCTCCGGTGACAGGGATTTCTCTAATGCTCTTCACCAGCTACGTATGAGGAGGTACAACATTCTTCTGGCTCAACCTCCACATGCATCTGTGCCGCTTGTTGCTGCTGCTAAATATGTATGGCTCTGGACAAGCCTAGCCTCTGGAGGTCTCCCTCTTAGTGAACCTTCTCGGCAAGTGAACACTGAACGTTCTCATGTCTCTAATACTGAAGTGTCAAAACTTCCAGTTTCTGAACAAGCTCAGTCCATTAAACTACCTGATTCAACTTCTGAAGCTAGAGATGCTAATGATCACTACACTAGAGAAAACCGTATTCCTAGAGGATTACCTCAGGATACGAGAACAAACATAGTTAAGAATGGTGGAGGAGTCGCATGTGAATCTGTTACTCCCAGCAGTGTTGTTTGTGGTAGCCCAGAAAAGATCAATAAGCACCTCTCAGATAATAGGCGTATATCTCAGGTAAATTTACGGTTTATTTCAACTTATATCAAAAGTATTCCAGGATGGGTTAGTATCTTATGGTAGCCCTCTATTTGTGCGCATTTTGGATGCCAAATTTTCACTTTAGTTTCCTTCCAAATTAGGTGTATCAGTCCGTTTGTATCTGCCTTTGCTCTTAAGTTTAAGTTGAGATAGTCAGTTTGTATCAGTCCGTGCAACGAGTAAGTTGTCAATCATTTTTCTTGCATGAACTGATACAAACTGACTAGCTCAACTTAAACTGTATGTTTAGTAAAAGACATCAAATTGTATGATTTATTATGCAGGTTGTGTCTGTAGCCAGTCAAAAAGCTCTGGCCAGTGTTTCAACCAAACCCATACTGGGAGGAGAGCTTGTGGAACCTGTATGGTGCTCTGTGTGCCACATTTACACCAGCAAGGAGACTTATGCAAACCACAGCTATGGTAAAAAACATCGAAACAATTTGGAACAGCAATCATCTGGTAAGTCTGATAACATGGGGATGAGGCCAGTTGAGCCTCCAAAAGAGGTTCTGGAGAAACAAAAGCAGAAGAAGACGAGTGAAGATAGAGTTAAACCAAATGCTGACTACGATTGTCGTCTGTGCAATATGGTGTACCAGAGTCAAGTTGTATTTGAGTATCATTTAAGGAGTCAGAAGCATGCTGCAATGCTGAGTCAATCAGAGGTGCCTTTCTAACTTTTGGCTTTCTGTGAGCTTAGTGATTTACAAGCATAGAAACTCTTACAATTTTGTAAAGCTTATGTTTGATATAATACTGTTGGATCAGGCACTTGTTGAATCTAAGAAGCTTCCTGACAAAGTTGTCAGAGAAAAGGATCAACCAAGAGAAACAATTCCACAGCCTAAACCAAACTTTAACCATGTTTGTCGTTTGTGCAATGTGGCGTGCAAGAATCAATTTGATTTTGATTGTCATCTGAAGGGCAAGAAACACACTACCATGCTGCATCAATCAGAGGCAAGTTTCTAACTTTTGGGTATTTTAGAACTTTTGAATTAGCTAAAATAGAAAAACTTACAGTGAGAAGCGTGCTTCCAAAGTATGTAACTAATATTTGGCTGTTTGATCATTTGAAACTTTAACTAACATTGGAATTTAATTGTTTGGTAAAACATATCTAATATATACGCTTTGATCAGGCACTCATTTATCGTGAGAAGCTTCAAGAGAAAGGTCTCGGAGGAAAAAATCATTCAAGGGAAACAACTTTAAAGCCTCAGTTGCAGTCTCCAATCGTTCAAGAGAATAGCAAGAGCTTTCAAAAGCATGCTGTCATGGTGAATCAATCAGGGGCAAGTTTTTAACTATATTGATCATTTGTGAACTTGGATATTAGTTAACATTCATAAATTTCCATTTTAGTAGAACATATGTAGAGTATGAGAGTCTCAACTGTGACAAAACAAGAAAGAATGAAACTTATATAAATATCGTTGGATCAGGCCCTCATTAATTCTAGGAAGCTCGAAGAGAGCAGTGTCCTTGGAAAGGCTGAAATAGTAGAAACAATCACACAGAACACTGAGGAGAATACCCCATTCTTAGAGACGCAAAAGGAAGAGTTAAGAGAGATATGTGGCACCTCAAATATCAGTGTAAAAGAACAGGTAGAGACTGTTATCAAACATTTTCCAAATGGAGAGGTATCTGGAGAAGCAAGGTAATTTTTGCCAACTTGTACTTGCTTAGTATGTCAAAGATGTCCCTTTTATATAAAAAATAATCTCCAACTTGGATCACAGAGAATGTTTTGGTGGCCTTTTCAATCCTGTAAACCTGTCCAAAGGAGGTGGCTTTGTCAATCGGCTCAATCCTGTAAACCTGTCCGAAGGAGCTGCTGAGCATTCTGGAGAGATGAAGAAGGTAACAAAAAGGCCAAGATCTCGCAGGGCAAAAGCAGCTGCATATAAGGTTTGTCATCTTTGCATAGTGATTTGTGATAGCCGGGGTTTGTCAACAGTGTTTGCGAGGACAAAGCCCATTGGTCAAACGCAAAGCATACTAACGTAGTGACAGTTTACTTACTGTTCTAACTTTCAGTTTTGTTCACACCCGTTTGACTTTTTGTTCTTTGACGTAGGTTGCCTTTGTAGCCAGACCTATAAAGGAATCAGAGGGTTTGCAGCATGTGTTGTGCCAAGTCTGCCATATCACATGTAGCAACAAGGTTGCATACGCAGATCACATCAAGGGGGAAAAACATCGACAGAAGTTGGAATTGAAAACGGCCGAAAACGAAAACATGTCTAAGGGACCAGCCGAGCTTTCTAAGGAGAATGCAGAGAAAACGAAGGTATGTGCAAAAACCAAACTCCAATTGGTTCTCATCTGAATAATCAGAACGATGCTACCTTGGTCAAGGAGTAAGCAGCAGCAAGTTTATAAGTTTATTGTTTGATTCTATTTCCTGAACTTGAAAACTGCTTTTGATTGTCTTACTACAATAATTGGTATAATTTCCTATTGAAACATAATTGTAGCAGGTAATTTATGATCCACTGATGAGAGAGCGAGTAGAGTTTGACCAAGAAAAACTGAGAGAGGCACTCGTTGTTAACTCAAGGAAAATCCAAGGAAAAGAAACAACAGAGCAGCAAGCACTTGTAAAGATAGATGGTCTTGAGGTTCAAAGAGGACAAGAAGATAAAAAGGAAACGAAAGAGATAGGAGCCGTATCTGAAAAACTAGTGCAGCGTATCTCCAGTGAATCGAAGGGAGGGTCTTATATACCCAAAGAAACGAGGTAAGAGCCATAGTCAAGGGAGTTGTATAATATGGTATGTGTATTGAATCGTAGTCTATGTGTGTATGTCTAATTGATTTCTTGGATCTTGGGCAACAGAGGATTTCAGGATGTGATTCCTGATATAGTAGAAGTGCCACAAGTTGTGAATGCAATTGAGAAGTCGAAAGATGAGACTAAGCATAATCCTGAACCAAAAAACAAGTCTGTAGGACACGAGGAGATTGTTGGAGAGGCTGCCAAAAAGGAAGAGATTAAGGGCCAAGTTGATAACTTTTGGACCCGTCTTTGGGGAAAGAAGAGTTAAACAAGTGGTTATTAATCTAAGGTTGGAAACTCTACCGACTTGGGAGTTATATATATATTGCATGTTTATGTTATCAACAATGAATTCGTGTTTTTAATCAACTTTTAGGTGTGAGTTTGTGATATCAGTTCTATATCTATTAGTATAAATCAATGATTAGGCTTATTGAAGCTTAACACTTTAATTTCTGGGCAATAGCAATTAATAGTTGATGTTAAAAACTTAAAGTACTAATATTACGTTAACAAAGGACATAAAGCAAAATTAAGCTAGATGAAGACTATTGTGAATCTCTCTCCATTTCTTCGTGTGGCTGTCTGAGTTTTTGACCTATCTTTCCTTGTTCTTTTTTATTTGTTCAATTTTGATAGTAAGTCCTACCACCTCTCCCTCTTGAACAAAAATTTTCATTTGAATCCACATAGAAAAGCTTGCTTTCATCGTGATTTTCATTCTCCTCCTTGAGAATTCTTTTTTCATAAACTTTAAGTTTTTTTACAAAAGTTGTTGCATTCAAATCAAGTACTTGCTCAAGAGAACCAACAATTTGAATATGCTTACTTCTTGCTAAACTGTTGAGAAATTTCTTCACTAACTTTGGTTCTTCAATAAATTTTCTAAGTGAAACCTATTTTGATGTCAATCCCAATAATTTTCCTACGAAATTATCAATACTATCTATGTCTTTTATCTTCATCTTTTCAAACTTATTTATTACAGTTTGAAGTATTGCTTCCTTGACACGATCGGTTCCAAAATAAATTTTTTGATTGATGTCCATATTTTATTTGCTAGATCTTGTTCACCGACTTGCAAAAATAAGTTTTTCTGGAATAGATTGAAAGAACAATCATATCGCTATATTATTTTGCTCGAGAATCAGTTGAATCGCTTTCAACTACTTCCCACCTTGACTAAAAACTCATTCCCTTTTGACTATATGATCCGACAAGCTGATTGGGCCGAGTTCGATGGCCCAATTTTATTTCTTCTAATACCGTATTGTTTTTCTTTTCTCAAAACAAATACCTTGTGACTTGTGTATTGGATTAGGATCATGGAATGTCACAAAGTCCTGTAATACTTTTGATGGAAAAGTTGGTCAAAGAATTTCGTATGTCTATTGTTAATGAAGACACTTGTAAATTTGTTGACAAACTAATCCAACTCGTTTTTTAGAAAAAAAAAAAAAAACCTAATCCAACTTGATCTTTACACACAAAAAAATAACAAAAACAAAAATATTCCGACTGGGTTTAATTTATCCATGTCCAAATCTCCAATGCAATACATATAGTTTAAGCTTTTAACTAAAGCTGTAATAGAACGAAATTATTAAGTTTATATAAAAAGAAATGAAAGCTTAAAACTCAGCTTATAAATAATAACAATAATTATTTGCTTAAGATCAAAACGTAGAAGCTATATCGTGTTGGATACATATTTTGCAAATCGAATGATCTAAGAGCACCTTTAACGGTGAACCCGGATTGACTCCTTTGTTTAAAAAAAAAAAAAAAAAAAAGTTAAGCAAGTTTCTCTAATATGATACGCTAATATATCTGATCTTTTACATTAACATGTTGCAGTTGTTACCAATATAATCGTAATAAATAAAACAATGTGATTTATTGTATCGATCGTTATGCATACATGTTGTAATATGGTCAAACAAAATTCTATGTCCAAGTTGGATATTTGGGGGCTACAATAATAAGTACTTTGACAAATTTGACAAAGAATATTCGTTATTGGATGACAAGTTTACAACTTACCCCATACGTCAATATATAAATTTCGAATAAATTAAACCATTGGTACAAAAGACAAGAAATGTAACAAAACTGAGTCTTTTTCCACCAAGAAAATAAAAATCTTATTATTCTTACAATGTACAAAATATATCCCTTATATAATTTTTGTAAGATATTTTATTTTCTTATTAAACTAAGAGACTAATTGCTTTAAATTATTTGTATACATTTTTCATAATAAATTTGTATATTTTATTATTTTATCACAAAGTAAAATAGACCTGAACTATGTAACAAAAATAACCAAAAATTTTCAAAAATAAAATTTTAAATTATATATTATAAATCTATAATCTTGATTAATATAAGAAATTATTTTTAGTTATAATTATTTTGACAAACACTAAAAAGTAAAGTAAACACTAAAATTATTTTAATAAGAAATCTATTAAAATAGTGAATAACAGTGATTGTATTGTATTTTGAAATACAGAAATACATTATCTAAATACATCATTGAATAGCATTGTAATATTTTTTTTTCAAATACAATGTTGAATAACACTTGATTTCACTTTAAACTTAAAATATAATAAAATTCAAAACAATACATTCTCAAATAACGCCACCTAATCTACTTTCTAAAACCTAATACAAAAAAATTGAAATCCAGAGAATTAAAAACTAAACCAAGCTAAAAATCAATTTAATTTTATAATAGGATTCTAAATTCTAAAACTCTTAACCCATAAAAAAAAGATGACCGTTTAGATTTGAAGTTCATAATTTTATTATATAAAAATAAAATAAATGCACGTTTATTGCTAGATCTTCTCAACATTTGTTTAACGGTGCTTGATAGAATTCGTCAACAAAGACCCAAAGACTTGAACTCAAATTCTTGGGTCTTTCGGAGTTGTTTCCGCGTTAAATCCTTCCTTCTTTTTGATCCCTTCTTCTTCGCATTCATTTGCTACTTTCCTTCATCTTCTCCTTCTCCAACTCCATCTTCTCTCATTCAGGTAAACTCGATCTGCTCTCTCTCTCTCTCTCGATCCTGGGTTTTCGATTATTGTTCTTCTTTTGCTTTTCCTTCGAAGATTGTTTGTTGTTATCATACAAAGAGAATTTTTGCACAGAGTATCGAGCGATTTTATAAATCTTGGATTCTTCGATAAACTTTTGCTTAATTTGGTTTCACTGATGCTCAATTGTTAACAGCAGTCTCTTTTTTTTCCCTTAATTATGTTTAAACTTGATTGTGTTTTATTGTTGTGCAAGTTGTTCTTAAAAGAAGCGTAATCATTGTGTTTTACGGACTTTAATTGTTGCTTTTCTCCTCTTTCTTTGCTTTTGGATTTGATGAACTTCGAAGTCTTAGTTTCCTAAAACCACTTTTAATCCTTACTTTTTAATTTTACTTTGTCCTCTTAGCTTAGAAGTTAGAGACTCACAGTGTTAACTCTGATTCTTGTTTGTTTTCTGCAGGAAGGTTTATTAGTTAGCAATCCAAATTTCGAGAGTTCCTTTGTTCGTTTGTCTGAAGCAAACAACTTCTGTGAGATTATATTTTTAGTGAAAATGTTTGGTTTGAGGAAATCACCAGCGAAGCTTCCTAAGCATCACTCAGTCGATCTTGCATTCAACAAGTCTTCCAAGCCAAATCCGTTTGATTCAGATGATGAATCAGACATCAAACATACTCTAAACCCCTCAAAGAGGACTACCTCTGAACCTTCTTTGGCTGATATGACAAACCCCTTTGATGGAGAGGGATTCGAGCAAGGATATAGTTCATCGAAAAAGACGGTGCCTTCCAACTCAAAACACCATTACAAGAACAATTTCAGAGATTCTGGAGGTATTGAAAACCAGTCTGTTCAGGAGCTTGAGGGTTATGCTGTGTACAAGGCTGAAGAGACGACGAAATCTGTACAGGGTTGTCTGAAGGTAGCAGAAGACATAAGGTCTGATGCTACCAGAACTTTGGTCATGTTGCATGAGCAGGGTGAGCAAATCACAAGGACACACCATAAAGCTGTTGAAATCGATCATGATCTTAGTCGAGTAAGTTTTTATTCTTTCTTTTTCTTCGTTGGAAATTCTATCTTTCTGCGCATATCCCAGGATATCAGTTAGTTGGTTGTTGGTGTGAGATTAAATGGAAGGGAGACATTATTGTTGATTGAGATGCTGAATTATTTGGCTTTTTGGTTTCAGGGTGAGAAGCTTCTTGGTAGCCTTGGAGGCATGTTTTCAAAGACTTGGAAGCCAAAGAAGACTCGTCCTATAAACGGTCCCGTCATAACCAGAGGTTTGCTATCTTGGTCATTAGCTTCTCACTTCTTCTTGCAGCTATGTAACTTTTACCTTATTCCAAGATTTTTATTTTGTGATACTGTGTAGATGACTCGCCAACAAGAAGAGTAAACCACTTGGAGAACAGGGAAAAACTGGGACTGAACCGAGCACCCAAAGCACAGTCAGGAACCCGAGAACCGCTCCCTGAATCAGCTGATGCCTATCAGAGAGTGGAGGTTAGGATTTCTCTTCCTTTTCTTCCTCTTTCCTTCAGAAAGTTATTATACTATACTCACACATCTGAGATGAGTGTTGCATGGACTCTCTATCTACGGTCATGTAATACAAATGCGCAAAGTTGTCTTTTTGCCTGTTATCCTGCTAAAATTAATGAGCCAGCTTCTATGATATTTGTTGAGTAAAAACTAATTTACTGTCGTTTACTACAGATGGAAAAAGCTAAGCAAGACGATGGGCTTTCAGATTTGAGTGATCTATTAGGCGAGCTAAAGAACATGGCAGTTGACATGGGAAGTGAAATAGAAAAGCAGAATAAAGGACTTGATCATCTTCATGATGATGTTGATGAACTCAACTTCAGAGTGCAACAATCAAACCAGCGTGGCCGTCGTTTGCTCGGAAAATAGTAGATGAACAGAGAGTTACATGTTTTCATTACACTGCTTCCTCTCGATTAATTCTCTATGAATTTGTTGTTTAAACTCAAAAAGTTCCTATCATGTTATATACATTTCTCTTTGTGCTTGTATCTGATCTTGTTACAAAAAACAACCAAATAACCCAATTCTTTTGTTGTGGACATAATAAATTTGCTGTTATTTTATCTGTATCATACAAATTTCTCCTGAAATTCTGACAAAACATAAATATTATGTGTTTGAATTACAGATCTATCAAATAACAGTAACAGTGGTACAGATGGACATAATGGTGTGAGATTATTAAGAAATATATAAGGCCAAGAACCCTTCATTTCCTTCAGTCTATCTACGCTCTAATCCAAGAGTTTTCTCTCATAAGTCCTTTTCTTCACTTGATACAATGTCTGAAGCAATAAAACAAAGACTCCATGAGAAGTGCACAAAGCAATCTTTCAGAGTAGAGAAATGAATAATCCCATATAAACGTCACTTGTTGACCAATCATATTCTCAAACTTAATCTCTGGCAAATAAAAACTCGCAAAGCAATCAATGGAAAGTAGTGCCAACATGACCAATAATAATAGCAAATAGCTTTCAAGGATATTGTCATGACAAACATACATCTACTTGAGCTTGATTTCCATGATGTTCTTGGTCTTGGGAGGATATGCCGAGTAAACCTTGAGCACTCTCTCTACAACCTCCAGCTGTGCCTTACCTTCAGCATAAGCCTCAGTCGCTTTTGATTGGTCAGTGATATTCTTGTTCATTCGGAACCCAGCCAAGGTCCTTCGCTTTGTGTACTCCCTAATGTTGTAGTCAGGGTATTTACGTCCTGCTTGGAGCAGGGAACGACAGAGGCCAACGACTTGACTTTTCGATACCATTGCAAGACTGGAAACTAACCCTTTACTGTATAAATCCTGCTTAGATACAATAGGTATAAGAATACACAAACGGAAGTGAAAAGGTACTGAGAATAGCTCATCACTGTAAAGACACATACTTTGACTTATAAAAGAAGATCTACAAACAGTGAAAAGGATAAACAACATCATACCTAATTTCTCTCCAGAAAATCTAACCAAACCAGTGAGTAGATTAATTATCGGCATTCCATTCCAGTAAATTCATATGCAAGAACAAGATAAATCCAACATAACATAGCCTCCGAAGAACAATAAATCTAAAGTAAACCTTAATAAATTCAAGAAGAGACTTGAAAGGCCATAAACGCAAGATCAGAGTTTTGAACTCCACCAAAGTCGACAAAATTACAGCCACAACAAAAAGAGACTAGAACATCTGAAACGCAGGAGGATATGACCAGTTCACCAATCGATGTAACTGATAAGCATAGATTTTGATGTTCTGGAACTCCAAATCGTATACGTACCGAAGATAACAACTAAAAATCAAAGGCTATGCGTTGCTTCATAACGGAACAATTGAATACAGAATTAGCAGATGTGTGAACCTAGAAACACTCATGCGGTTATTCAATTACCCAGTAATCTAATACAGACCCACGATTTGGTTAAAAACCCAAGGAATGAAAGAAAAGGTCTTAATTCAAGTTTCATCAACAATAAGAGCACGTACACAAAACTATTTCACCAATTAACAGAAGACAGAGAAGAAAACTTCATACCTAGTTGGAGATAAAGATCCAGAAATCAATGGCGGTTGATAGCGGCGTCTGCCCGACGGTGGTGAAGGCGGTAAAAACTTCTCCTCTCCGATAACGAGTCGAAGGCAAACCTACTAGAATCGATAGATGCAAACAAGGCTTGGGTTTTAGTAGGCCCATTTTATTGGGCCGATATGTGATAATAATTAATGAGGCCTTTCTTAATAAAATTGGAAAATAAAAATAAAAACCGATATTTATCTCTGTCACGCCTTTGTCTTCTTCTAGGAAATTCGATTCGATTCTATCTCGACGAAAAACCCCTAGTGCCAAGTCTCCGATCTTCCGGCGAGAAGGAGAACATTTGTATTTTCTGAGTTTGGTTTCACCATCTCTCTCTATATCTCTCCTCGCTGGGTTACGGTATCTTCTTCGATCATCTATTCAGTATTTGTTAAAATTCTTGCGTGTTGAAATTGATTTGTGTCTTTGTCGTCACGGATTCATCGTTTGATTCGTGCGATTTAGCTCCAAATTTTTGTTTGAATTTAATATGATTTGTGTTGAATTGTAAGCTTTGGATAGCTTGATCGTAATCGACGTTACAATTTGTGCTCGTTAATTACCTTGATTCGGTTGATTTATCTTCTGCGGGTATTGTTTACAGATTTTATTAGCGTAGTTTATTGAATTCTCTTTACCTGAGATTTCATGGCCAATTCTAAAGACTAAAATTGATATGATTGGATTCTGAATATATATATGGAAACTATGTATAGGTGAATTGTTTGCGAGGGTGATATTGTATTATATTACAGGGCGTTGCAGCTTTGTTCCTGTGGAGGGGCCTTTGCTGTTTTTGTTTTTGTTACTTTCGGTTTCACTAACCTGGTTTTATTCTCTTTTCTTTGTTGGCAGATCTGATAAAATCATAGTTCGCATTAACCTGTCTTCTAGGCTGAAATTCGGGGATTTTCTCAGTCTCAATGTGGTCGTGCTACGTTCGGATTCTCCACAGTCATTAGGATTATAATTATATATAAGTGATGCTCATATTCTCTCCCCTGTCTATGGCTGTTACTGTGATCATTCAAAAGCTTAGTGTCTTCGGCCCTGGTTTGAATCCCTCTTTCCCTTACTGCATCGCCAATCACTCAGCTGCCTCTCGTTAATTAAGTTGCTTTGATTCAACTGAATTACATAAGTCTGCTTCCTGTGGTGTATATTCTGGATATTGTTGCACATCCCTAGCCAGAAGTAATACCTTCTTTAGATTTTTTGGGTCGTGGTTACACCAAAACTCATGTAAGTCTCTCCTCTCACTGAATAAGGAATCCTGCTGACTGCTGAGTTCTCGAGGTAGTTGTGTTTATTTGATTCTTACTCGAGTGGTCCTACACAAATCTGTATCCTACTTTCTTCAAAGCTAGTAATTGTTTAGCTGAAGCTCACTACCAAAATGCTCCAAGAACAGCCGGTTGCATTCTCACTCCGGCGTAACTCATTCAGACGCCGATCCCCCAGATCAAATGTCGATGACAGAGGCTGGACTCCACTCCACATCAAAGCCCGAAAAGGGGATCTGAAATCTGTCAAACAGCTTCTCGACCAAGGAATGGATGTGAACGCTCTAGCATGGGGACCCAAATCAAAAGGTGTGACTCCACTTCACCTTGCAGCAGAGGGAGGTCACATAGAAGTCATGGATTTGCTTCTTGAACGTGGGGCCAACATTGATGCCAGAACATGGGGATCCTGCGGCTGGACCCCTCTCCACGCGGCTGCGAAAGAACGGAAGAGAGAAGCGGTGAAGTTTCTGGTGGAGAACGGTGCGTTTTTGCCTGATGATATAAGTGATACGAGGTTTAATCCACCGGTGCATTACTGTCACGGACTTGAATGGGCGTACGAGGAGTTGAAGAAGCTTAACGGCGAGTCTTCTTCATCTTGTGGTGACACATCTTGCAGTTCTGAGAACTGATCTTCTTGTTATCTTTTATCTTTCTTTCTCGGTGTGTTTATGTGACACTTATTATCGATATTATGGTTGGTTGTTTGATTATGGCTATATGAAACACTGGAACTGTGGGGTTTGGAATACAGTAATATAATCTTCTCTTTGTGTGTGCTATTTTCAAACTTTAGTTTTGAGAAGCTAGACCACTTTGTTCGACTTCGTTAGTGTTTAAGTCAATAAACCTTATCTAAGTTAACCGGTTTTACTTCATCAGAATCTTAAAGATAATCGTTAAGATTCATAATGTATATTAAAACATTTTACGATGTTCAGAGAATATATCCTGATGCAAATTAATAGTGAGCAATATACGGATTGCGTTTAGTTTCTCTGTTGAGTTTTGATTTCATTGCAATGATTTTATCTTGCAACTTTAAGTCAAAGCAATTCTAAACCGGACATAGTAGTCACGAAACCAATAATCTGGTACGAACTGAAGATCCATCATCCGGTTCGTTAGCAGACCCGTCGGTGGTACGCGGGATTGAAAACACGTATCCGGTTTATGAATCTGGAAACAGAGAACACAAAAATTGCATATTTAATTTTGCTCCACTCTTAGATCCGATTTTGGCTTTCAGTTTTCGCGGTGAAGCAAATCCATGGCTTTTCGCTGTGAGCTACTTCTGATCTGTGTCTTGGCTCTCTTCTCTGATTTTGCTCACTCCAAGACGTTAAAGCGAGATGGTAAATTTTGTTTGATCGCCGTTAATGGATCCCCACTCCCATTGATTGATTTTCTTATCTCTTTAATACATTTGGAAGATGCCCACTTTTGAGATTCGTTCATTCTCTTATTAATGTCGTAGCTCGAAAGTTGGATTGCTGTTTTTTTTTTTTTTTGCTTTTTTCCTAAGCTGAGCTGAACATTTGGAGATTATTATGTGGGAACAATGATTAGATCTGATTATAGATGTCGTTGTCTTGATGATTTGGTTCTATATCTGCATCATGTAGTTGGTTAAAAAGATTAGCTTTCCTCAATATTAACATGTGTGTATATTGTGCCAGTGAAAGCTTTGAATGAGATCAAAGCCTCTTTGGGATGGAGAGTGGTATATTCATGGGTTGGTGACGATCCTTGTGGAGATGGAGACCTTCCACCTTGGTCTGGTGTCACCTGTTCTACACAAGGAGACTATAGGGTTGTCACCGAATTGTAAGTCTAGTGTCTACTGACTTTAGTGTTTTTCTTCAGTGTGAACCTGATTTGCGTGACTCAAATACTCGATTTGTCTGATTTGCAGAGAAGTTTATGCGGTTTCCATTGTCGGGCCTTTCCCAATTGCAGTGACAAACCTTTTGGATCTGACTAGACTGTAAGTTCTTTACTAAATCTTGTCAGTAAGTGACGTTAGGTAGATTTGTGTAATAACTCTTTGTGATTTTTTAAATGCAAGCTAGTCGTGTTTGTTATACAATACGGAGATACCTGAGAATTCTTTAGAGCTCTGCTGTTCTGCGATGGTTAAATTGAAAATGGTTTCGGTTTGTTTGATTTTTCAGGGATCTACATAACAACAAGTTGACTGGTCCAATTCCTCCACAAATTGGGCGACTAAAACGGCTGAAAGTACTGTATGTTCCTTGTGCTCTTACAACAGTATATTGTTGATTAACTGTCTTTATCATTTTGTCTCAATTAATTTCTCTGAGACCGAACTCAGGATAGTATCCAATGTTTTTCAGGACCTAAAATTTAAATTATGAAATTATATGACAGGATTCTGTAATTATCTTCATCATCATATCATGCACATGTTTTCATATGATAACCTTACCATTTACTCTCTTCTTACCATTAGAAACCTGAGGTGGAATAAACTACAAGATGTAATTCCCCCTGAGATTGGTGAGCTGAAGAGACTAACCCATTTGTGAGTACCTTGTGTTTCTCTTTTAGCTTATGATGATCGTCCATTTGTGTTCAAATGATGATTTTTTTCTTCTTTTTTGTGTTCAAGGTACTTGAGCTTCAACAGCTTCAAGGGGGAAATTCCAAAGGAACTGGCTGCTCTTCCCGAGCTTCGGTATCTATATCTACAAGAAAATCGTCTCATTGGTAGAATTCCTGCAGAACTAGGAACACTGCAAAACCTTCGTCACCTGTAAACACAAATCCTATCTTCTACTTACAGTTTAGGTCTTTTTATATCATCATGATCCATCGATTTTACTGAGGTCTGGTTTGGTTTATGTCCCATTGTTTACAGAGATGTTGGCAACAATCATCTGGTGGGAACTATAAGGGAGCTCATCCGTTTTGATGGAAGTTTCCCAGCTCTTCGAAACTTGTAAGCATCACTTCAGAACCTCCCCTTTGCTTCTCTCTTCCATATGACACATTCTACCAAAACAACATTTCCTCTTATTACAATTTCGACTTTTTTAGGTACTTGAATAATAACTATTTGAGTGGAGGGATCCCTGCTCAGCTGTCAAATCTGACAAACTTAGAGATTGTGTAAGCAATGTACACTGCAAAACAACTCAGAGTTTTTCTCCAAGTCATCTGCAATATATGGTATTGGGAAATTTTTGATCTCGGTTTGATTGGTTTTGCAGATATCTGTCGTACAACAAATTTATCGGAAACATTCCTTTTGCCATTGCTCATGTTCCTAAACTGACATTCCTGTAAGTTTTTGTCTTAGATTGCAGATTTCTGTGTCTGATTGTTTTACTATCTATATAACGTGCATGCTTATGGGATCATGATGTTGATGAAACCAGGTATCTTGATCACAACCAATTTACAGGCAGAATCCCAGACGCAATTTACAAGCACTCATTCCTGAAAGAAATGTGAGTTTTCACCAAATTTCTTGAACCGTACAACAAAGCTTTTACTCACAGACTAACAACGACCCCATCAAGTATAAGAATTTGAACATCTGGATGAGTTTGAGATGCCTGATATAGTAAAGCTTAAAGCTTGAGGTTTCGATTTTGCAGGTACATTGAAGGCAACATGTTCAAGACAGGCGCGAACCCAATTGGCACCCACAAAGTTCTAGAAGTTTCTGATGCCGATTTTGCCGTTTAACCGGATAGAAGACTCTAGAAAGTTCGAGAAAACGTCTCAGAACTACCTAGATATGGTTCCACTTTTAGCCCTCTTCATTTTCTGTATTGTCTTTATAATTTTTGCACATCCAGGAAACCATAGACTACACCAGTTCCTATCTTCATATTTTGTATAGTTGGACACATTCACTGATTATATTTCTCTATCAAATGATAAAAGTATTGAAAGTAAAAAGGAGATTCAGATAGGATTAAACCACTTTACCAAATATACAATACTAAGTGTTACATAGATAAGACATACAATTGCCAAGAAAATTTACAGTCTGTTCTTCAATGTTTGATTTTTACCATTGACCATCCTCTTCAAGAACATGTAGGAGCATCGAAGGTAGGCAACACAATGAATGCTATGGACAACGGATTAACATAAATTGGAGATTTCACGCCGCGCCGAACTGGCTCAAGGTTTGGGATATCTCCGGTGACTGTCGATACCAAAGGGTTACCATTCAAGAGCATTATCTTGCTCTGCAAGTCACCGTCTTTTGGACTCAAGTGATACTCTTCTCTGTTCAAATATCCGTCAGAAGCTTTGTTCCCCACCCAAGAAACCTTGCTTTTGATCGTCTCCAAGAAAGATCTCCTTTTCATTGGTTCTGCTTTCAAAAACACGTTGAGACCACTGCTGATTCCGACTGTAAACGTTGTATGCTTACTCAGATTAATCAGAAGAATTGTTATACCCGCCTGAGATGACACATTCAGGAGTTAAAAACCCGAAACTAGAGGATGGTTTAGAGACAGAGAGATAACAGATAGACACTCACTTTTCCTTTGGAACAATGAACGTAAGTCCGTAGATACTCTGAAGCATATGTCTGAGCGCCGAGTACGCCTTTACCCATCAAACGATGCCAAAGAAGCGCGCTGGTCGGATTCAAAAATAAAAAGAGTCGTGATATCATTCAACATGTTTATGTTATGACACGCCGATACTAATTATGTTGGTTTAGGATTTACGTGCCTGTAGTAATCTGGATTGGGAACAAATGTTTCCTTTTCGAGCAAACCGTAGAAACCTCCAACCAAAGCTTGTCTGCAGTATACTTTAGTGTTATGCTTCGACGACAGACCGAGCTGATCTAAATACCTAAGGAAAAGAGTGTTTTTTGTGGATTATAGAACCGAGCAAACATCAAATATTGATTTTGATTAGGTCTTACCAGAAGCTATTAATGAATGTCTCGGAAACCTGACGACCACCGCTGTTATAGGCTCCACCGGCTTCTCCAACCCAAGCAGCAGCCCAAGGTCCATGTTCTTGAATTGTTCGGTTCACATTCTCGAATATATCCGAACCTCCACTCAAGTACTTTGGATTTAGTATCTTATCCATTAGCTTAGGATCATTCCCTGCAACATTCAATCTGACATAGTTTAGGAATGATACAAAGAGAAGAGTCTCTGATTGACTAAACACTCAGCTCACCTGGACCAAGATTATATATATGATGAGTCATAGCGTCTAGAACACCCGGTCCAGAGAGCTTAAGAAGATCCGAGTACCATTCTTCTTCATAGAATCCTCCTGGAGCTAATACCAAAGGCTTAGTCTGAGAATTCTTGTAGACGTTCTTAATCATATCTTTCAGTACAATCAAGTCTTTCCCGTAACTCTCAACACTCACGCTTGCACCGATTCCGCTTCCACTAAGCTCATTTCCTAGTCAAGACCAAGCTAAGGTTAGGTATCTACATCAGAAGTGTGGAAGGGCCACAGAACATGAGCCAAACCACTCATTTTCAATTGATTTTTTGAGTTGTAAACTCATGAATCCTCACAACTAAGCCAAAGAAAACAGATTTGGTTCAACATACCGAACTCCCACGAGTCAATAGCATAACTCTTTGAGACTGTGTAGTTCATGAAATCTTGAGTGTTGGTAGGATCCCAAACCCCTCGCCACGAATTTCCACTTAGCTTATATCTCCCGTATAACGCATTCAAACCGAAAGTCACAATAACTCTGCAAAATTAGAGTTAGATCTTTGTGGATTATGCTGCCCAGAAACCATACTAAAGATTATGTACTCACCCAGTTCCTTTGAAGAAATGGTTAAGTTCGTCCCAGCGTTTCATATCCAAACATCCTTCAGAAAATCCGAACAATCCATCGTCAGTCTTCTTGAATTGAGTGCACGGAGTCTTCAAGCCTCCTACATCATAGATCACTTGATCTTGCAAGGAACCACCTATTCTTATCCTCAACGTCCTAAAAGCTAAACAACAATCCAAATATTTCAGCAAAAAGAAAGTCAGTGAGAATCTAATCAATCGGTTTGTGATAGAGCCTACAAACCTTGAATAGCTTTAGCAAGAAGAGGAGAAGCTAAGTTCTGAAATCATTCAAAAGATTTTAAAAAAACATGTTTTAGCCTGAAGTGATTTAAGGTTCAAAGCTTAAAGTTTTGTTTAAATACCAAATTGGTGAGAGAAGAATAACCCCAAGGACACTGATCATAGTTGCATTTTTCAGGTGGCCACCAATCAAGCGTTGCGCAGACAAAGTTCTCATCGATCTCTGCGATTCGACGTGTACCATCTATATTCATGGTGGCTCGTTCCACGTTACTAGCAAAAGAAACCGGAAGTAGAAACAGACAACTCAAGAACACAACGTTGAATCCCATTTTTGGTTTGTCGAAGCCTCACGTTTCGACAGAGATTGATCTGTAAGACAAAAAAAATTTAAGAAGAAAATGGAATATATAATTATATCACCTAACAAAAACTGAGAAGAGAAAGAAGAAGAACATGAACAGAACTCAAAGCAGAAGAAGCAGATAATTAAAGAGGACAAAACTTCTATGTTGGAGGTTCAAAAGTATAAGCAGCCTACTACGTATAACATAATTCAGAATATTTAGTTGAAAACGACACCTTGTTATGAACTTGTTATTAGTTTGTGAAATTTGTTTTTTTTTTCTGGTCACAAAGTTTATGAAATTTGAATATTGGTGGACTTTTCAATATGGAAAATTCAATTATATTGGTAAATCTCTAGAGTAAAATCAGATTTAGCCATACTATTGGGTCAAAACAGAGTTAGCTAAATCAGTCCAAAGTTGTTTTGAGAGACGCATGACCAAGCAAAAGTATTTTAGTTGACTTTTGGGATCTGATAAAATAGCAAGTTGGTACGACAACGACGACGACTCTAATTTTTTTTCTCTTATTATGTTCTTGATTTAATTGGATTTATGTGGTACATAATAAAGTAGAGGTCGAAGAGATATGGAAATCTGATTTGAGATAAGGCAAAATCAAAATAGAAACTGACCTTAGAATCCAGCAGCCATGGAGAAACAAGCCTAGACGTCTGAAGCAGAGGAGATGTTTTCTTGTTCTTGACTTTGACAACACTTCATCAAAGTCTCTGGTGATTTTCTTAATGGCCTCTTCTTCAAGTTCATAAAGCTACATCTGGTTTAATAGTTTCTACCAAACCGGAAAAATACCAAATGTTCATATAAAAACTTTATCAACAAATATAACAATTTGACTAGCTGCTCTTTAGCTTCTTCTTTTCTTTCTTTTGACTATTTTTCTTTTTGTTTCTGACTAGTTGTTAGTTGCATTGCACTATATCCAGAGGTAGATTAAAGAATAAATTTTACATATATATATATATATATTGAAATAATTTATGACTCTTATATGTTTATATAATTTTTGACAATAATATTTCAATATATAAGAGTCATAAAGGTAAAATATCAAAATAGTTTTAGTTGAAAAAAAACTTGTGTATAATAATAATGAATTAATTTTTATTCATTGTTATTGTAAGTAATACTGAATATTTTTGTTTCCATAGTTTTATTAATTATTTCATTATATTAGAATAATCTAAAAATGTGTATTTTCTTGTTGAAACGTATAGTTTATGCAGATGAATGTTTTTTTTTTTTTTGATAAAAGATTTTCTATTGAATTATGTAAATGAATGATTAAAAACTTATTAAGTAAAGTGTAAAGTAGTATATTCCAATATTCATAGAATCAATCGAATGGGTCTTTTGTGTACAACACTTTATTATGAATTTTTGGTAAAAGCACCATCGGTGAGTGCATTAAAATAGTCGTGCCACCTCCAATAAGATTATTTATTGAAAGAAACAAAAAAGAGCACTATGATTAATTGTTGTGAGCCAACGTGGTGGGCTTGTAATACAACAATACATTGAAGAGTAACCACGAAATATACACATAAACATATGTTTGGTATTTTAAAATAGCAAAAAAGGTGTGACACCTATATTGTTGGAAAATGTTTATCTTCGTCTTATGTTTTCAGCTATAATTCACCAAATTAATATGTACAAATTTCTAGTACATCATCCATTTATTGGAAAAATTTCTAGTACATCATCCATTTATTGGAAGATTATCTATTTTTATAACCATTCTACTATGGTATAATAACATAATAATTAATTAAGATATAGAACCCCAAATAGCTTTTATTCTAATTGCGGATACTAAATCCACTAAAAATAAACATATTTGTACAATCAAAAATTAAATCATATTGTTTATATTATATAAAAATTTGATTACTGGACCGATTATCTGTGATCTAATATTAACAAAAGCCGTCCAAAAAATCAAAGATTAACAACTACAAATTGAGGATTGTATCATTTCAATAAACTAATGTCTGTTTCAATTTTAATTTTGAAACTTATTTTAGACGTCAGTTACAAAATCACATATTCAGTAGTCCAACATCATTAAACACAAATTTTACGATTTTTTAATTTCTTTTCCTGGAAAATTATTGACTTTGACTTATAGCTTCATGAACCGTATAGGTGCAGACGGAAAAATAAAATCATATAAGTGCAATGCATCTTGGTACACAAAATTGAATTCACTTTGACCTAAAGGAATTTGTGTGATTCGAGTTCATTGTATGAATGGTTATTATTTTTAGATTCAGCAGTGATTTCAGGGAGATTTCATCTTTAATTGTCAATATCTTTTGTGCAAAAAAAAAATATTTACCTTTCACTGAAAATAGTTTTATGCCTAGAAAGACTGATCTATTTTTTTTTGGAATTATTCATGCATTTCTCATATTTGATGGCAAAAATGTATCTAAAAATTAATTTTGTTTGAAATACACCAAAAATTTTAAATAATATTTAGTAGCATCAAAATCCATTGTAAATCAGATAAAAGTGAGACAAAATATTAAATATAAAATCTAGAAAGAAAGAAAGTAACTTAAATAAGAGTAGATTTTCTTAATAATAAATCTTTTAATTATAAGTCTCTACTTCTCTAATAATAGTCCTACAGAAGAAGATTTCTTCCCTCCTCTGTGTTGTATTTGCCTAACAACCAAATCTACCTTTCTTCTGTTATAATTCTGTGAGAGTACGGTTATTACTTTCTCTCCAAGCAATCTCTGAAACTGTTGGTTATAGAGTAGAAG
>JAKUCM010000561.1:0-34813 GCA_023374145.1 Lepidium sativum
TGTGTGGAGATTTCAAGGAGATCTCATGTTCAAGTGGAAGAAAGTGAACGATTTGATTCAACGTGTGGTAGAGCTAGGCGGGCTCTCAAATAAGAAGAGAAAAAAACCCGATGACTACGATGAAGAAGTAGAAATGAGATTCGATTACTCCGACGATGTAGATGGTACAAGCTCCAGGAATGAAGATTTCATAAGTGTTCAAAGGAAGTGCAAAAAAGACGGTAGAAAGACTCTTCCTCACAAGAAAAGAAAATACTCGACATTTAATGATGAGTACTTAGACATCGAAATAAGGTCACTTCAATTAGGTATTGGTCAAATATATCCCACAAAAGAGGATCTTGTGTCAAGGTTGAAGACATTTTCTGTTTATATAGGTTTGACTTCGATGTCGAATCATCAACAAGAATGTTACTGGTTGTTAGATGTTGGGTACCAAACTGCACATGGAGAGTATGTGCTTCACGCCAAGATACTGAAAGTCCTTCTTTATATATCCGAGTACATTGTGGAGAGCATATTTGTTCAGTTACGAAGAGGTCATCTCGGCACGTTAAGCAACGCCTGATATTCTTGGTCGTTTATACTTGGATTTGGTTGGTGGTGTTGGGTCTTCAATTCTTCCCGCTCATGTTGCTCAATCACTGAACAAACATTTTGGTTTGAAGGTAAAAACTCTTGTAGATCTTGTAGATTTAAGCTCAACCAAGGATAATCAAGGTCAGCCAAAGTGTGGCTGACTTTGGCCAACCTCAGCCACACATTGGCTGATCTTGGTTATTACGAACCTTACGAAGATCAGCCAAGATCAGCCAAAGTTTGACAGACCTTGGCTGATCTTTGTAAGATCAGCCAAGGTTCGTAATAGCCAAGATTTATCACACTTTGGCTGGACTTGGCTATTACAAACCATACGAAGATCAGCAAAGTGTGACTGACTTTGACGGATCTTGGTTGAGTTTTCTTCTTATATACTTTAGTTTAGTTTTAACTTTCCTTTTTTTGTTTGTTACCACTGTCTAGATCATGTACTGGAAGGCACATCGTACATTAATATAAGCTCGAGCTTTAGTTACAGGAGGTACTTCAGAGAATAGTTTTGAAGAACTTCCTTCGTATTTATATAGGATTAGACGAGGAAATCCGGGAACACTTATCAAGCTGGAAGTAGATGGATATGATAGGTTCAAGTTTCTATTCACTACATTCGATGCAAGCATCAGAGAATTTTTGTACATGAGGAAGGTTGTCGTTGTGGATGAAACGTTTTTACATGGATAACATAAAGGGACTCTACTCATGGTAACAATGCAAGACGGGAATTTCAACATTTTTCTATTGTTTTGGTGTGGTTTATACAAAAAATGATGAATCTTGGGAATGGTTTTTTAGACAACTCAACCGCATTATTCCGGATGATCAAGAGTTAGCCATCATTTCAGATAGGCATATATCAAAAGCCAATGCAATAACCAAATTTTATCCGCTTGCCTCGCGAGGGGTTTGCACTTACCATCTAAGAAAAAATATTCTCATAAATTTCAAATGAGGAGAGTCTTTTAAGCTGTTTAAGAAGGCTGCAACTACATATTGACGCGACGAGTTTGATGCAATCTTTGGCGAAATAGAGAGACTATATCGAAGGTTGTATGAGTATTTGTTAAAGGCAAATCTTGGCTGACCATGTTTGATCTTGTAGATTGATCTTGTCTGATCTTGTTTTTCTCATTTGGCCATGCAGAATAGACTCCTAGATTCCACACAATACAATGTGCAAAACATTAACGAGCATCAAGCTGTTATCACATGTTCTGCCTCATCACATTTGGTTAATTTGACGGAGAAAACATGCTCTTGCAAAAGGTTTGGCGTGGAAAAAATACCTTGTGCACATACCTTAGTTGTAGCAGAAGCACGGCAGCGTTCGAATATCAACCTCATAGATTCTTACTATTATACTAGTTACTTGTACCATGCATATGCTAAATATGTGATGCCAAGAGATGCAATACTTCCAATACCTGAAGAGGTATCAGTTAAAGTTTGTTTACCTCCTATTGTACGTAACAAACCCGGTCAGCCAAAGAACTCATGGATGAAAGGTTGGTTTGAGTGCTCATTAGAGGCAAAACGCCCAAGGAAAAAAACTACTTGTTCGCGATGTAACGGTGTGGGACACAACTTTCAGACATGTAGTGCATACGTCCAATCTTGAAAGTTTCACCAAACTATATTATACAATATTATTTCTTAAATATACATTGTGGAGTTGATTGTAGAATAATATTTGCCATGTCGAATTAGCTTAAACTAACATCAAAATTGGACGCATGTAGCACAACCAAAATCAACAAACTCTGCCTCAGTATGGCAGAGTTTGGCTGACCTTGGCTTACTATTCGGAAGACCAGCCAATGTGCGCCAACCTGTGGTGGATCTTGGTGCTGACAATGGCTGATCTTGGATGACATTGGTTTATGTGCTTACAAAACTTACGAACCGCAACCAATATTCGTCATAGTGTGGTTGAGTTTTGTTAAGCTTACTTTGACTAAATTGTATACAAAGCTACTTGATGTATGGTTATTTGAAGCGTTAATTGGAGAAAATTAAATACAATGATTAACTCATAATTAATTGAAACCATACACAAAGATTAAAATTTGGGAATACAACTAATTTTGTAAATTAAAGGAACTAGTTAATGTCATATACACAGTTAATTACAAAGTTAATTAAAGTAAAGTCATATACACAGCCATACAAAATTAATTTTAGATTAACTATACATATATATAATGTATTAAAGCCATATATACAGATAATTATTTTCATTTCAAAAACACCCTTTGTGACGCAGTAATTAGCACTTGCTTATCGACATTTTCAAATCGCGGGTAAGGATCTGTGCATGAAATCCTCTATGGAAGTGGGAGCTGATCCATAACCTCAAGGGCGAATTTCAGGCAGAGAAAAGGGACGAACTTATCGTCTAATCCACAAAAGCCCAGTCAAAGGGCTAAGCACTCAACAAACTTGAGTGTGTATATCCCACAATCGCCCTCGCCTTGGTCCCTTTCGTAACTCAGAAGCTAACATGGACCTCCGCAGATAGGGTATTTTCCTAGAGTACGGCCTATGTGCAAAAAAAACATAAAAAACAATATTAGCCACGATAAGCAACGAGCAGCCAATCTTAGCAAAGCTTAGCCACAATCAGCTAAGCTCAGCCAAGCTCAGCCACAATCAGCCAACAAAAACCAATATAAATCATACTTCACAGAGTCCATCAATACTTGATGTGGCACGGCCGAGTTTGAAGGATTGTAGATTTTAACAGTCTCCAGCAGTAAATCGATTTCCAAGGCTATCTAGTGGATGTTGTTGATTTTATGACATACGTACAAGGTGTCCACATATCGATACCACTGCTTGTATGTAAGAAACCATATAGTGGCTTTACCGGCATACATTTCCCCCATAAATTCTTCGAACATATACTTTTGCGGGTTTGCCGTGAAGGCCTCGTAGTTTGATACACTAGTAGACACATAATGAAGGGTCCAGGAAGGCTATCCGATCACTCTGTACAGAGTTGAAGTTTGCATATTTCTTCTATATATTCATTGTGCTACTCATATGCTACAAAACAAAATGTAAATTATAAGCATAACCAAAGTTTTCCAAAATTAGCCAAAGTCAGCCAAATGTAACTTAAAAACTTACAAAATCTGTTAACTAGCCGTAATAGTCTTGTGGCCACATATGTCCATGTATCAGCAACTAGCAGTAGAACTCAGCTAATGGACTGATGTCATCCACCGAGTTATCCCTACAAATATCGGAGGTAAAAAAACACTACACATAACATAGTACAATAAAGCAATCATATAACTCAGACTTACAATTCACGCCTGACTAGATTACGCAGCCACTTCAATTTTGACTTATCTATTGGTCCAAAAGGATCGTATGAGGTAGGCGCAGGCGCTAAGTCGTCCATGAGGCGCCTAGCTACATAGCTTCCTTCTAATGGTGATTTCTGAATTAAACACAAAACATAAGATAAATAGTAGCCAACCTTAGCCACGTAAGCCAACGACAATCAAGGGCAGCTAACATCAGCCAACGTCAGCCACGTTAAACAAGGTCAAACAAACTACCTAGTTCACAGCGAGATTACGTTGTCTTAATCACATGGGCAGAACGTCCTCCATATATATTAATTCCTTGCTTCTAGCGATTGCGTTATTTAAAATCTGACATTCGTCTTCACCTTGCATTGTTTTCTCTTGCATTGCCTCCAAATCCAAAGTAGAAGTTTGCGAAGGTTGCAATTGACTACTAACTTCGGGGTTTCTGACAACTTTCAACGTTGGGGACAACGGGTCAAACATTTCCTGCTCCTCAAACATCCATTCTTTCTGCAAACAATAACAATGTTAGGACATCACAATTTAAGACTACCAAAGTACTTCCAAAAATTTAAGAACAATATAACAACCTTTTGATTGTGAGGAAGCCGTAAGGCTAGGGAAAGAGAGGATTTCTTCTCTTCAGAATTTTGTTCCTCCTATAAGACAGAAGATGAAAAATATTAGCCAAGGTCAGCCAACATCAGACTAGCTGATAAACATTAGTCAGACAACATCATACAAACTTAACTAAAGCCAGCCAAGCTAAACCACACGTAAGTAAATCAACCTGATAGTCATATCTTACGTACCTATACATTGGTAGATGCTGGGAAAGGTTGTGAGGTTTATTGCTCCTTAGATACCCTTTCTTTCTGAAAAGAAAACGTGCTAGAGTTAGTACAACTCGAATAGCTAATATAATATTAGGCAAATTCAGCCAAAGTCAGCCTCACTAATTGAACATTAGCCAGCGTCAGCCAAGCTTAATTCACATGTTGTACAACATCAGCCAAAGTCAGCCAAGCTTCACCACACGTTGTAAATCAAATTAATAGTCATATCTCATGTACATGTACATTGTCAGATGTTGGGTAAGGTTGGGAGGGTTGTTGCTCCTTACATATCATTTCCTTCTGGAAAGAAAATGTGATAGAGTTAGTACAACTCTATTAGCTCATACATTGTTACATTTATTAATGTTCGCTCATATACATAGTAAGAACATGGTGTGGTTCTTGATTATTGTGTATAGTATACATCAACAAAGTCTGCCACAAAGTTTACAAAGAACATGTTGTGGTTCTTGAATATTGTGTATATTACATATACATTAATTCCTCGAAACTTAGTCTCTCTCATAATCAAGTACACTTTTACGTACCATTTTTTTAGAGCATGAGGCTTCACTTCCAGGAATCTGACTTTCATTCACAGGAGACTTTTGAGGCTCTTCTAATGTCATCACTACCTCTGCTGGTCTTGACTCTATCAGCTTAACGAGGCGTTCATTAATCTAGTTCTGCTGTGACATGGCTTCCTCAAGCCTACGAAGTCGCTCATCCGTCACCGCTTGGTCTACTCTTTGTTCTTCTAGCCTTGCAAGCCGTTTTGACGTGTTGACTTGATCAAATCTCATCACGTCAAAAGCCTCCTTCATGGACTGAAGGATGTTTAGCATAATCTTCTTTGATTCCCCTTCTTCTTTGGCCTCAAATTCTTTCTTCCATTTCCTCCCCAATATTTGCTTTTCATTTTCTTTGGCCACCTTCTAAAATTATGCCAAAGTCATATCAGAATCCTTTGCGTTTGGAATTTCATGAGACTTCTTCTTTGATTCCTTTGGCGCTTTTGGCGTTAATTCCTTATTATCAGCCACCTTCTGAGCACACCTAGCCTTCTTAGAACTTCTAAGCTCATTTTGTAACTCATCGACCTTCCTTTTTGCAGAGGCCGAGATAGCCCAAAACGTCTCATCTAATGTCATATCTAGAATGTCTCTGATCATTCTGCCAACTTTGGAATCCTGATATTTAGAAGCCCACTAAGGGTATATGTCAGCATAAGGCTTTTGAATAAAGTGCACCACCAGCAACCCCACCATATGCTTTTGAATAAAGTATGTTTTACTTTACCTGACTTTGGATGATGATGTTATCAATGAATTAAGTTTACCTTGTCATTGACGGATGTCATCTTATCAGACTCGAAGACATTCTCCATAGCTATACGACGTCAACTACGCAAAGTCCATCGCAAAAGTGGAATCGGGCTAGCTACTTTTCATCCACACATTAAACCTAGATGTGGGATAAACTCGTACGCCCATATAAGAAGCATGTGCACGAAGTCATGCATACTCAACCTTGTTGTTCCCGTTGAGGCACCAGAGATTGACTTCAAGATGGACTGAAATGCTACTCTCCCCCAAGGATGTCTCTCAAATCTTTCTAGATTCATCACCAATTTAGCATAGAAAACTGAGATCCTACTATTCTTGTGTAGACCAAATATTACACAATATAACACCATCAACAACCCCACCATCTTCCTCTTGGCAAGAGACCAGTTCGTGCATCCTATTAATACCCTTTCAAGTTATGTCCAAGTTGGACCATCACCATCGTCTAAACTCATGTCACTCCATAACTCTCCTGAAGCTAAGTTTGCATCATTAGTTTCATGCAACCCATAGTTCATCTGCGTGATGTGGTGAAACTCATGCAGAGGAAATCTCATTGGCTGACCATCAGCCAACACACAGCTCTTATTAACATTTGGTGTGTGAAGCATATTACCAAACAGGTAATCCACATATTTGCTGCTCCATGAGAACCATGTGCCGGCAAATTGCAGTATTATTCCAAGCTGAGAATTTTTCTTTATCTTATCGTAAACATCAATGCCAATAAGACCCCTAAGCTTTGTTATCTTCTTCAAATTGCAGTAGTGGCTGATGGGTCGAGTCAACAATGGGATTTTTCCTAATCCAACAGCCCTCACAGGGTACTTCTCCTCGTTATCCCCCATATTTGTGAAAATAAACAAGAAAATTGTTAATCAGCCAAAATCTACCAAAGTCCTCCAGACAAAACAAAGTCTGCCAGACGATGAAGCAAAGTCCGCCAGACAAAACAAGGTCTACAAAACAATGAAACAAAGTCCGCTAGAGAAAACAAAGTCTGCCAAACGATGAAACAAAGTCCGCCAGACAAAACAAAGTTTGCCAAACGATGAAACAAAGTCCGCCAAACAAACAATGTCCGCCAAACGATGAAACAAAGTCCGCCAGACTATGAAACAATGTCCGCTAGACAAAACAAAGTCTACCAAAAAGAGTATGGCAGACTATAACCAAAGTCTACCAAAAAAACAAGGTCGTCGACAACCAAAATCTACAAGGAAAACGTGAAACGTGAAAACGTAAACTTTCAAAAATTTCTCTAAACCTAGAAAATATCTTGAACTTTCGAAATCAAAGATTTAAGTTTCGAAATTTGTGCCATAGATGCCCATCATCCATCAAGAATCCATATAAAACATTTGCACTTATAGAGGGAGTATCGAGAACGTACAAATTGTAAAATACATTGCCTCTACCCATTGCCAAGTCCCAAGTAAGGTCCTGAATTATACAAAAATCAGGATTGAAAAGAGCAGCACAATTAGAAAACTTCAAAAGAGAATGCACACTAAGGAGATTGAATCTGAAAGTTGAAATATAAAGCACATTATACAATGCCAATGTATGAGAAACATGAATGGTGTCGGTGTGTGTGATTGGTACTCCAGTGCCATTTGGTAAATAAACTAAGACTCCAGAAACTTGAAAGATCTCACTAAATAATGCTAGGTTAGAGCAAACATGATTTGAACCTCCACTGTTAATTATCCTTGAACCCTTAGGAAGATCTACATAATTCTTGTGTTTTTCCCATAAGGTAACTAGTCATGTATAGTAAGTACTTACATCGAATGATCCTTGCTGAATCGAACTCAGCTTATGTTCAATCTCATAAAATCTCGGAGCATCATCCTGCTTAAACTCAGCCATCAGATTCTTCCAAATTTCTTTTGCCGTTTACATGAATAACAGAATATTCCCTATCTTTTTGGAAACAAAATTCATCAACCACGTTGCAACCATATCGTTGCAATGGGACCAAGAACCAGCATTCGTACGGATATTCTCTAAGAATGGAATCTGGAGCCATTTTCAAGGCGATCAGAGACTAAAATGAGTTTGGCATGGTCAGAAACATGGAGGAAATAAGGATTTTCATAATGATATGAAGACTGATGTATCAAAGCTGGAATCGCAGCTTCATCGAGAGGAATCGAACTCATATTCAGTGAGAATGTTAGTTTATCATTGATTTGGAATAATAACTCTTGGAGACTTAGTCCTTTCTGTTATTGTTTATTTCGGTCAATAAGCCTAATTTTTAGGAACTAGTTATGTTGGTTAGTTGTCTTAGCTTTCAACTTGTTTGTAAGGCTATATAAGAGCTGTTTGTTTTTCAGTTCAATATCAATTAGATTATTATCGCAGAAACCTGCAAATTTGATATAACATTGTTGTATCAGAGCTCTCCTATAGGGATCTGACTGAGTAAAAGACGAGTGAGCGAGTAAGCAAAAAGGAAAGACAAGAGTGAAATTGCTGCTGAATCAAGTAATTTCAGTGCACTGAGTGTGCCAAAATTTGATTGGGATTATGATCATTAGATTTTACTTATGGAGAACCTGTTGCGTTCAAAGGAGTGTTGGAGTGTGATTTAGCCAGGCTCCAAGGAACCTGGTGCGAACGAAGTACTGTCGAAGACACAACAAAAGACGCTGGAGGAGTCAAGGCTGAAGGATCTGAAAGCAAAAAACTACTTGTTTTAGTCCATTGATAAGTCTATTTTGAAGACTATCACCCAAAAGGAGACGACAAAGCTACTTTGGAATTCTATGAAAATCAAGTACCAAGGTAATGAGGGAGTAAAGCGCACTCAATTGCAGAGACTTAGAAGAGTCTTTGAGATGCTGGAGATGAAAATGGGGGAAACAGTGACAAGCTATTTTGGAAAGCTTATGGTCACGGCAAATGATATGCGAAATTATGGGGAGGATATAGATGATGTGAAGATAATGGAGAAAATTCTTCACACATTGACATAAATTTTAATTATGTTGTATGCTCAATTGAGGAGTCAAAGGATATCGATGAAATGATCGTCGATGGGTTGCATAGTTCTTTGCTTGTTCATGAGAAAAAATACAGCATAAAGGAACGAAAGAGCAAGTGCTAAAGGTGGAGTACAATTACAATTTTGGACGAGGAAGAGGAAGGGGTAACTCCAATAGGGGAGGTAGCAGTGCCTCGAGAGGAAGCCGCCGTTGAGTGTTTCAGGTGTCACAAGCTCAGACATTACCAATATGGGTGTCTAAGTGCTGAAAAAGGAGCAAACTATGTCAAGTTTGACGAAGAAGAGGAGTTACTCATGATGACACATACAAAGATCAAAGAAGATGAAACTAGAGGACTCTTGTTCATAGACTCGGGCTGCTCGAATCACATGACGGGAAACAAAGAGTGGTTCATGGAACTTGATAAAAATTTCAGACATGTTGTGAGGTTGGGAAATAGTTCAAAAATGGAGGTTTTGGGAAGAGGAGACGTCAAATTTGAGGTGGAAGGAGTGACTCAGATTGTAAGTGATGTATTATTTGTCCCAAATCTAACTAATAACTTGCTTAGAGTTGAACAATTGCAAGAGAAAGGTGTGGATGTTCTGAACTCAAAAGGGTGGTGCAAGATCTATCATCCACGAAGAGGATTGATTGTGGACACTAAAATGATTGCAAATCGTATGTTCACTGTGTCCACAATCATGAAGTTTGAACAGAATAAATGTCTGGATATTGAAGGAGATGAGACGGCTTGTCATTGGCACAAATGCTATGGACATTTAAACAGCATAGTTATTCGAGCTATGCATGACAAGTAGTTGGTAAAAGGGTTGCCACAGTTGAGAGCAGCATCCAAAGTGTGTGAAGTTTGCAACATTAGGAAGCAACATTGTGAAAGTATGCCAAAGAAAAGTCAGTGAAGAGCATCAGAGAAGCTGAAGCTCATTCATGCGGATATGTGTGGACCAATATCTCCAACTTCTCAGAGTGGCAAAAGGTACATTTTATTCTGGTTGATGATTTCAGTCGCAAGAGTTGGATGTATTTTTTCTCTGAGAAGAACGAAGCTTTTGATGTTTTTAAAATCTTCAAAATTTTAGTGGAGAAAGAAACAAGTACAAATATCTGCTGCTTGAGAACAAACAGGGGAGGAGAGTTCACATCAAGCATGTTCAATCATTTTTGTGAGGAGCGTGGAATTAAGAGACAACTAACATCAGCCTATACGCCACAAGAAAATGGCATAGCAGAGAGGAGGAATCTTACGATCATGAATATGGTTAGGTGCTTACTTATAGAGAAGAGCATGCCAAAGAAGTTTTGGCCTGAGGCGGCAAAATAGACGTGTCATGTACTGAACATGAGTGGGAAAAATGCAGTAAAAGATAAGGTTCCATAAGAGGCATGAAGTGGAATAAAGCCAAGTGTTGGTTATTTCAGAGTTTTTGGATGCATTGGTCATGTACATGTTCCTGAACAGTGAAAGATAAAACTCAATAACATGAGTCATAAGTGGGTACTTCTTGGAGTAAGTGAGTAATCAAAGGCGTATCGACTCTATGATCCAACAACAGAGAGAGTGGTGATCAGTCGTGATGTCATATTCGAAGAAGAAGAAAAATGGGATTGGAGTGCAAGTGGAAAAGAATTCACATGATCTTCTGAATTGGGAGAAGAAGATTCAACTGAATAGAAGAACTCAGAAGATGTTGATGTTAGCGAGAGTAATATCAATGAGGCTAGTAATCACAATAACTCTTTTGCGCCAGGAATACATGAAAAAGGGATCGAAGAGCACCAACGTGGATGCAAAACTATGTGAGCCTTGAAAGAATGTCAAATGGAGAAGTTGATGCTGATGCCGAAGTAGCAGTAACGTTATTTCTGTCTTAGGATGATCCTGTGAGATTTGCGGAAGCCTGAAGAGAAGAAAAGTGGATGGAGGCAATGAGATGTGAGCTACATGCCATTGAGAAGAATGAAACCTGGGAGCTTTTACATCTTCCTGTAGACGCTAAAGTTATTGGAGTAAAATGGGTATTCAAGACCAAATTAAACGAAGATGGAAAGGTTGACAAGTATAAAGCAAAATTGGTTGTTAAAGGTTATGCACAATAAAAAGGCATTGACTACAACGAAGTATTCGCACCGGTAGCTCGATGGGATACAATAAGAATTCTGTTAGCTATAGCTGCACAGAGAGGCTGGAAAGTGTATCAGTTAGATGTGAAAAGCACCTTCTTGTATGGGGAATTGAAGGAAGTTTGTTATGTAGATCGGCCAGAAGGCTTCATCAAGCAGGGAGAAGAAGACATGGTTTATCGTCTCAAGAAGAATCTGTATGGCTTCATCAGAGCTTGGTTCTCTTGAATTGGAGGATAATTTAAGCAGGCAGGAGCTGTCTTGATCACACTGTGTTGACTAAAAGGGTCGTAGATAAGCATATCATGGTTAGTATTGATGTTGATGATTTTATTTTTCTGGAAATGATGAATCGCTGCTTGAACAGTTCAAAGAGTCAATGAAACGAGAATTTGAGATGACTGATCTCGATGTGATGAGGTTCTTTCTTGGTGTGGAGGTTCGACAAAGTCTAGGAGGAATTCATCTCTGTCAGAAGAAGTATGCTCAGAAAGTGCTGGAAAAGTCTAAAATGGCATATTGCAATCCAGTAAAGAACCCCATAGTTCTACGAACTACACTGTCAAAAGAAAAAGGTGGAGCAGAAGTAGATGCAACTCTGTATAAGCAGCTGGTGGGAAGCCTGATTTACCTAACAGTCACAAGACCAGATTTGATGTTTGTGGTTTGCTTGATATCTCGTTTCCTGGCAAAACCGAGAGAAGAGCATATGCAAGCAGCTAAACGAGTCCTAAGGTACTTGAAAGGTACATTGCAGTTAGGTGTATTTTATAAGAGAGGATCGGAGCTGAAGGTGAAAGCATACACTGACAGCGACTACGGTGGGGATATTGACAATCGAAGGAGTACTTTAGGTTATGTATTTCTGCTTAGTGGAGCAGCTGTATGTTGGAGTTCAAGAAAACATGATGTGGTTACTCTGTCTTCAACGGGAACTGAATATGTAGCTGCAACATCATGTGCGTGTCACTGTGTTTGGCTGAAAGGAATCATGGAGCAGATACCTCTGATCAATGTGAGTATTTGGAGATTTTCTGTGATAACACTTCGTTAGTCAAGCTCTCGAAGAACCCTGTGATGCATAGGCGTACAAAGCATAATGATGTGAGATTTCACTACTTGCGTGATCTTACAAATGGTGAAGTTGTTAAGATAACTTTCTGCGGACCAGAAGAACAAGTTGCAGACATCATGACTAAACCAGTGAAGCTAGAGGTGTTTGTCAAATTGCAGAGTCTACTCGGAATGCATGTACAAGGTGATAAAACTGGATGCTTCAATAGCATTTCCAATTCAAGGGAGGGTTTGTTAGTTTGTCGTTGATTCGGAATAATAAGTCTAAGAGACTTAGTCGTTTCTGTTATTGTTTGTTTTGGTCAATAAACCTAATTTTTAGGAACTAGTTACGTCAATTAGTTGTCTTAGCTTTCAGCTTGTTTGTAAGGCTATTTAAGAGCCGTTTGTTTTGTTTTCAGTTCAATATCAATTAGAGTATTATTTTAGAAACCTATAACTTTGATTTAACAGAGAATAGTGAAGAACAACGTTTAAATCATACTCGTAATGAGATCAAAATGAAACAGTACATAATGAAGTCAAGAAAAAGGAATTTGAAGAAGAAGAAGAAGAAGAAAGATAAGAAAGCTAATCAAAAGAAATCGACAAACACTGCGAGACTATAGATGAAGTCGAATATCACCAGCTGAATCAATGGAAGATTCAAGCTCAAACGAATCATGTTTCAAGGAGGAACGAGAAAATAATGGCAAAAGCTTTGTTCAGAGCTCTGATATCATATTAAGAACATTGAGCTTATTGGACTAATTTTTTCATTAACTTTTAATCAACTATACAATGTATGCTTATATACAATAATGAATAAGGTAACTAACAATTAACCGAAATGGGTTCAATTGTGATTGAACCGGTTTAAAATAAATCGGACAATATCCTATACTCAATAACACCAATTGAACTCACGGCATTTCATTGTCTAACACACTTTACATATGAAACTCATTTTCCTGACGCAAGTTATTAGTTTAGCATTGCGAGTCGCTTACTAGAGATCACGGATCTTTCTTTCTGTTTCTGATAAAGGAGATCACGGATCTTTTTTTACTCCTTAGGATATGTACAAATACATAACCAATATTTTTATAATAATATCCTATGCTCATAAGACCTTTTCCATTGGGAGTTTCGTAAGGGGTTCTTAAGCTTTGTTTTGTTAAAAATTAATCAAAAAAATAGATTATTAGGTAAGAAACGGTTCTTACTTAAGGATTTTTAGAAATCCTTAAGAACTGTTACGTGTCAAGTCATTTGACGCTCCTTTTTCTCTTCTTCCTCTTCTCTCTTCTCTGCGGCGATTCGGTGATTTTATGCCGAAATCGTTGATTTCGTCTTCTCTTCCTCTTCTTCCTCTTCTCTTCCTCTTCTCGGCCGCTTCTTCATCATCGGAACCATCGCCTACGATTCGATGCGAAGCTTCACCAAAATCGCTAAGTACTTTCTTGGGTTTCTTCTCTCCAACCATACAGGTACGTCTTCTCTCTAATTCTTAGTTACAGTTGTTTTGATTTATGAGATTAGGGTTAGGTCGGATCGAAATTAGGGTTTTGAAAATTAGGGTTTCGATGTATTGTTGACAGCTTTTGTTTGTTGTTGTGTTTAATCGAGGACAAGGTGGTGGAGAAGCAACGTGATGGTACATCAAGTGCACTTCTGCCGTTGGTTTCAAGTGGATGCTTACTCAGGTAGGATTTTTGATCGCTCAAGCAAAATTAATAGGATTTTTGATGGTGCATCCTCTGTTTTGTTGGAAATTTAGAATTATGAATTTGGTGATCTCTTAAAAAACTTTGCGTGTTTAATAACAGTTATTTATATTGCAATTTCGTGGGATATGTTCTGCTTGGGAGTTCCTTTGCGTGTTTAATAGTATTCTGCTTGGGTTCCTTTGCGTTTAGCATCTATTTGGTCTTGGTTCGTCTATTGGATAGTATTCTGCTGAGGGTGGTCATCTACATTTTTCCTTAAAAGTTTGAGGGTTTTAAGGTTTTGTGTTTCATTTATTTTGGTCTGTATTCCTCTGCTTTGTTATGGCATTCTTGAGATGGGTATTGCTCTGTTGTAGTTAATGTAATGGTTAGTGATTAGTTAGGCATCATGGTTTGTGTTTAGTTAGGCTTTGTCGAATCTTAACTGCAGAGAACAATTGCGTAGTAAATGCTTGTTAATGCTTGGTGTATTTATGTGATTTAATTTGATTGTGAAAGCCTTGATGTTCATCTTTGGTCTACCGTTCTGTCTTAACTCACTAGAGTAAGTGTAATATCAGATTAATGACAATGAATGTTTAGTAGATGTTTACATTAAATGCTTCGAAGACATTCTTTAACTTGTGTGTTTGATGTTATATATTGAGTAGTTGTTCTTCAGTCTTTCATTGTGTTATCTTCTCTGTTAATCACTCTAGTATGGATTCAACGAATCCATATTTTCAGTCATCTGGCTTTATGGCTCTATTTAGTAATCAACAAGAACCCCTACGCCCTGAACCCAACCCGTGTGACCGCGATTCACCAAGTATTCAACGTGGTGAGTCACAACCCAATGTTGTAGTAGTCCATGGTCTGAAGCCACTTCTGAAGCTCATACAGAGGTTGATGATCGGAGATCCAGAAGGAAATGGACTCCAACAGAAGACATTGTGTTGATTAGTGCTTGGCTCAATACCAGCAAAGATCCAATTGTCGAAAATGAACAGAAAGCCGAAGCATTCTGGAAGAGGATTGCAGCTTACTTTGCTGCAAGTCCTAGGCTTGTGTGTTTGCAAAAGAGAGAGCCTACTCACTGCAAGCAAAGATGGCCGAAGATAAATGGTTTTGTTTGCAAATTTGTAGGGTGTTTTGAGACTGCATCATCTCGAAAAGCTAGCGGGCAGAATGATGATGATGTCATGAAGGTTGCTCATCAGATTTACTCATAAGAAAAAGTTCACTCTTGAACATGCTTGGCTTGAACTTCGGCATGATCAGAAATGGTGCCGAAGAGAAGGAAGTGGAACTCCTAAGAGAAGGAGAACTGAAGAGGGGTCAACACAATCTTCAACTTCTGTAGGCTGTGAAGAGAATCTGGTTCGACCTCCTAGTGTTAAGGCGGCTAAAGCAAGAACAAACAAGACAGTTAACATGCCAACTGACGGACCAACAGAAGGGAATACGTTGTTGGAGTTTCAGAAAATGTGGGAAATAAAACAGAAAGATTTTAGCCATGAAAGAGAGGCTCTCTAAGCATAAGCTGCTGGACAGTCTCCTAGCAAAGACAGAGGCACTCTCCGACATGGAATTGGCTTTAAAAGACAAGCTGATAACAGATATGTTGAACTCTTGAATGTGTGGCTTTAGATGTGTTTGTTTCTTCTTTGTTTTTGTGTTCTGTTGTGTAATATGTCTGTGTTTTTGTTTCGTTTGTTCTGCTTCACTTGCAATGATGTGTTAGACTCGGCTGTTCTGTTGTGTAATATGTCTTTGTTTTGTTCTGTTTGTTTTGTTTCACTTGCAATGATGTGTTGGTTCTGTTTTATAACTCTATACTTGCAATAATATTTTGTTTGTAATCTCGGATGTGTCGTGGCTGGCTTCTAACACTTAATGAATTTGTTGTTTTGAAACTTCTCACTTTATTTATGTGGTTGATGGCTTCTAACTCTTTCTGTTTTTTGCAAGGTGACGGTCACAAAAGGTCAGTTTATCGATCATATATGGACAGCACATAGATTTAAATCTCAGTGATCATATATGACTTACAACTTTCTTTCTTTTGTGCAGGGGCAGATCCCAGTTCGGTGGAAGTGGCTTTGATGTGAAGGTAGAACTCCATTTATAAATCTCAACATTCGTGTTTCACTAATAATCAATTGTATGTACTCTGTGTTTTTTCCCTTTGTAACATCAGAAGGACGGATGATGGAACATGAAGATGCTACTCAACCTCTGCTCAGGTAAGTTCCCTTTACATTCACTTGATCTGTTTTGCATTGGTCTACGGCATGATCTTGCAATGATCTTTTTTACATTGACTTGTATGTATGTGTATATATGTGTAGCAAGTGTGGCAGAGAAAGAAGATGATGATGATTCTTACATAGCAGAGAAAGAAGTTGGTGACTGTTTATTATGTTTGTTCGGTTTTTAAGTGTAGCTAACAGAGCATCTATTATATGTTTTTGTTCGGTTTTGGTGAGTGTTTGTTCTGTTTATTCTGTTTTTTAGGTGTCATTGTGTTTTAAAATAGAACAATGAAACATGTTGATACACTTTGATCAATGAAACATGTTGATACACTTTCATTTCATAGTAGAAGCTTTGGTTTTTAATAAAAACTTGACCATTTACATTTTAAGAACTCCACCATTGGAACCCAATTAGGTAGAGGAGTTCTTAAATTTGTCATTAACATTTTTTTTTGATTAAAATAATGTTAAAAACCCCATAGTTCTAATGGATGGACATGCTCTAAGCTTATATATAATGCGGAGATATTCTTTTCATCTAAAGCGTTCTTTCAACATGTTATTAGAGTTTCTTTAAAAAAAACATGGTATTAGAGTCACAAGATATATTTTTCCATATTCGAATTACTCGACTCGATCACGACGGAATAATAGTGTTTCTTTCCACTGGACTTTGACTTCACGAAGTTGTGTTGCGGACATAATGATTGAATTGTCGACAAAAAAAAGTTGGGAACCGGTTGGCGGTAAAATCCCGATCAGAGACTATGTCCTTCAAGGCGCAAGATCTTGACCCTCTACGATATGTTGAGAATATGAGAACTTTGATATTCAAATGTCCTACTCGGGATCAGCAAAATGACTTGCATACAGCAACAGCAACAGCAGCAGCAGCAGCAGCAACAAAAATTTGTTCTTCCTAGTATAATCCACAACTTTCTGTAAAATATTGACTATTTCATAATTTCTTATGCATCACCTTAGAAATATATGGAACTAGTATTCAATCCGTAGCATTTAGCTCTGTCCACTTCCGGAAAATTGTCATAAGCAAGGGAGATGAAGACTGAAAATAAGCCACATATCAAACCAATCCACAAACCCTGTTCTCACCAGAACCATATGACTATGTTAAACCAAACACATCGTTTAGATAACATAGAAAAACTTTGCAACGATCATAAGAGACTAAGTCAAACATTTTACCTTGGCATATAACTTCAACTTGAAACTACAAAAAACCGCAATCGGCATTTCAATTAGAGGCATGTACAATCTTGAATAGGAAGCTTGAGGAACAAGAAAAAATGGTACCATGAAGGCAAAACCGCTGACAGTGGCCCAAGAATTGGCCAAAGTGGCATTAGCGAGCTCGAGTTGACCAAGTTAAGAAGCGAACATCAGTGAGGTTATAGGTATACAATAGTAGAAAAGATTGGTGAATATCATTGGCAAAGATACTCTCCGTTGTTGGATGACCATGAAGGCCGAGGAGATGATAGAAGAAACCAAAACTCATCAACATGGGTTCAAAAACTGATTGACCTGGAAGCAACAAAATGACTTGAGCTTTTGTTTCTTCCACGTCAATCAGTTTTTGAACCCAATTGATGAGTTTGGTTTCTTCTATCATCTCCTCGGCCTTCATGGTCATCCAACAGCCGAGATCTCGCCCTTGGAGCTTCCGTTGGATCTTGTTTTGAAGAACTTTAAATGTGGTTTACAAAATTAAAGAGAAAAGGATAGTGGAGAATTCTGGTATGAGAAGATGAAGAATTAAGTACGACGGGCCAAGAGTTACGCAGTACCATGTCATTAAATATTACAACAAACAAAGGCAGACCACAATTATTGCCACACTATAGATATTATTCAATATGTTAAACTCGAATTATAAATTACTATATAAATTATAAATTATCTCGTCTCCATGATGACGAAAGAAAATATTTATACTCTGGTGCTTATTTGATATTTTCATAAGGTTGCAGTAATTGAAGTAAACACTAAAGCAAGTAATCAACAATCATAAGTTCATAACCATAAAGAATAGCATTTAGTATCAAGATAACCTTTAACTCAAAATCGTATTCTTCTTGCTTGTATGGGAACACAAATCGCTTGATCTATATCTGCTAAACTAAACTGTAAAACCTTGTTCATGTGGATGCTCTCGACATCAGAAAAACTGACAAACAATGATGTCTAAGTATATGGTCCTCACAATGAGAAGCGTTCTATAAATGGTCGGAAATGTCGTCTGCATAACAAAAGGTCTCCAGGCTACATAATAGACTTTAAGTCCACAAGTCATGTATCGAACTCTAGAGTGATTCCTATAAGCATGTGTCATAACCACAACTTTGTGACCGAGTTTTAACAAGCATTGAGAGAGATAGTAGTTGTAATTCTAAACACCACCAAAGTTTGAGAAAAGGAAATTATCAAGTCCATTTTTATCATTTTGCTGGAAATATGTCAGCTTTTGACACATGGATTTGTTTTTTGTCGTGAAAGTATTGCAGAATCCATCAAAATCTATTGTGAGTGAAAAAATCTTATAATTTCTCTAATCCGTTTTGAATAACAGATAATTTTAGCAAATACACTTTTGAATAATGCTGTATTTAAACCGTAGCATTCAGCTTTGTCCACTTCCGAAAAATTGTCATAACCAAAAGAGATGAAGACTGTGAAAATATCCCACAAATCAAACCAATCCACAAACCCTGTTTTCACCAAAACAATAATATGAAAATGGTAAACCAAACACATCATTTAAGTAATATAAAAAGAAATAAACTTTGCCAATTTCATAAGAGACTATTCAAGCATTTACCTTAGCATATAACTTCAACGTGAAACCACAAAAAGCTGCAATCGGCATTCCAATTAAATAGAATGTTCCCAAATTTATACCTGTGACTAAACGTTGCCATCCACATCCTCTTGCAACTCCTGCAAACAAAAACACAAATGATTATTTTCTCACTCGAAAAATCGATAAATAGGAAGATTTCGTGACGATCTTTTACCTGATAAAATACCTTGGATTGAATCAAGAGTTATAGAGGCAGCAAGAAAGAATCTCAATGATGCAAACTCATCTTTAATCACAAGACTATTGCTGAATAACCCAACCCAACCATCATGGCCTATAAGTATAGCAAGTACTACACCGAAAGCAAGAACTAAAGACAACTTAATGGACACAAATGTCGCTTTTTGTGCCCCTTTTATATTTCCTGCTCCAAGTTCGTTGGAAACCCGTGTACTACAACAACATTTGTTAATTAAATTTTCAAATTTACTATGAGATGAAGATGAATAATAAACTGTCTTGAAACGATTGAAGAGATGAACAAACCTTGCAGCTGCGCTGAGTCCATATGTTAACATGTAGCTAATCGATTCAGTGTTGACGCTGAATTAATTTAGCGTTACACAATGACTTTTTTTGTTTGTTTTCTTTTTACATGAAAAATAAATTATTAGTTAACTAGATACTTAAGCGTAATACATAAACTTACCATATAGCTACCAAAGAGGTCTTGACGTCAGGGTTTGGCATCACTCCTGCCAAGATCACAAGAAGCTCGAACGCCCAATATTCCAAACTGATGCAACAAACATAAATATTTTTTGTGTGACTCAAAGATGGTACTAAAACAAACCACTTAGCAACTACAAGTTCTTGGTAACGAACATATGAAGTTACAAGTTTATAATTGTTATAAATCGGACTTACCATACCATAGCAGCAGAAGGGATACTTAACTTCAAGTTTAGTATGACATAATGGATTGATTCCATCGTAAATCCTGTCCACGTTTCCTTAAATTGGTCTGAATAAATCACATAAGTTGCGAGAGAAAAGAAAGCTATCCACAATGATATAGAAGTAGCTATTGGAGCACCAATAAATCCAAGTCCGGTTAAATAAACCAGAACATAGGCGGTTCCAATGTTAATCACCAAGGGAACTAATGAGAAGATGACTAACGGAATAACAATGGATTGTGTTTGGCAATATCTCAGAATGTTTTGTAAGAATCCATAAGCGATTAAACCAGGAACTTGGTACTTCACATAGAGTGCAGCTTGCTTAGAGATGCTAGGATCTTGTCTGAGAAGTCCAAAAACCGATTCTGTGAAGAACCAGAAAATGGAGATGAGGATAGTGAAGACTAACGAGACGATGCAAGATGATTGTAAATGAATTCCCAGCATTCTGTAGCTTTTTGCACCAAAACCTTGACCACACAATGTCTCAAGTGCTCCACTTAACCCTGTCTGTAAGAAACAAAAACTGTATATAAAAGCAAAACAAAGATCTGATGGGTTAACCAATAACAGAGAAAAAAATCTAATAGCCAAATTTAGAGACATGAATAATCTTCAATGCGAAGCTTGACGATTAAGAAAATAATGGTACCATAAAGGCAAAACCGGTGACTGTGGCCCAAGAATTGGCCAAAGTGGAACTAGCGAGCTCGAGTTGGCCAAGTTGAGAAGCGAACATGACAGAAGTCAAAGGTATACAATAGTAGAAAACATTGGTGAATATCATTGGCAGAGAGTAAATGATTTGAGCTTTTGTTTCTTCCACGTCGATCAGTTTTGTAACCCAAGTTGATGAGTTTTTGGTTTCTTTTATCATCTCCTCCACCTTCATAATCATCCAGCAACGGAGATCTCGTCGTTGGAGCTTCCATTGGATCTTCTTGTTTCGAAGAACTTTAAATCTGGTTAACAAAATGAAGAAAAATAAATAATTGTTGAGAATTCTGATTTGAGAAGGTGAAGAATTAAGTAAGGCGGTCCATGAGTTACGCAGAAGAGAGATGTGACATTAAATAAAGGCAGGCCACGATTCACTCTCTCAATAATAATCAGTTTGTAACCAATTATAATGGTACAAGATTTGTTAGGCTTCTCTCTCACTTATAAAGCCCTTTGTTTCTCCTTTCTTCTTCTGTTCCGTAAGTTTTTAATCTATAATATTATGACACCTGTCGTAGATGAATCCCGTCAAGTACGTGAGTAAGTGAGAATCACGCAATCATCGCCCTACCATGTTCCGCCTAACTTGACTTCTTTTCAGACGGAAACACTTTCTTCATGGTCCCACTACACTTCACAACATAGAAAAATATCTTAAATATACTAAACTACAATTTTTTAATAAAGTATACATACCAGGTTTATACTTTTAATAATTAAGAAATAATTTTTTTGAGTTTTCTTACATCCTCTACATATTTCTTGGGTAGACATGATTTTGGATACCTTGTTTTTATGTCCAAACAAAAGTCTAAAGTAACTAAAACAGAGCAGTATCACAAAAACTAGTACATATACAAAAAGTTTTTTGAAGTTTTTATATTTAAAATGAAATAAGAAATTACAATTATGTTTATTCAGATTTACAGTAACCCAACATTGGTTCAATATTGACATATTTTAAACTATCCAAATCTTCCACAACACTACAAATTTGTAGTTGGTGCAACTCTCGCTGAACTCCCTTACTCACACAAAACTACAAACTTGTAGTTGTTGTAACTCTCTATAAACTTCTTAGTTTACACACTACAAACTTGTAACTGTTGAACACACTCGGTTTCATTCACCAAGCAAACACTCGAAACATGGAACTCTCAAGTTTTTCTTCATAGAAGTCCAACCTTCTCTCAGCTGCTGAAGACTCTTTTATATAGTCTCAGCACTTCTAGATTGACCCCTTGATTCCGCTCCTCTTACCGCTGATGTACAACACATTCTTGTTGGATCAACTTTTCACTTTCTTTCTGCAGACATTGCTTGTCTTTCCATTTTGATGTTAAGTCATTCTTGCTCACAAAGCTTTAACCCAGCGAATCAGATGTCGCCAGCTCCAGTTGAACCAAGACTTGGTCACTCTCTCTCCTCATGCCATGTTAGCTCTCTTGTAAATCACGTATTCTTTCATTTTCCCCCTTTGTATTTAAATGCGTCCAATTCAAGCTCTCTGGAAAACAAAAGTCAACCAAACACAAAGTACACAGACATATGGCGCAAGCACAACTGCTAGTACTCAGATAGTAAGCAAAGAAGAATTGGCACATGTCCTCATTATAAGAGAGTTGTAGAAATAATCCCATGCGGCACATGGTGAAAAGAGAAGGTAACTTCCTTTTAGTTATGGGTTTTGTCAGATGAAATGACAAAACAACCTTATGTTTGGCCGTTGTACCATGATACCTAAGACATAGACAGGACACAGACTTTTCTCCACCATAGTTCACTTGTAACACATCAGTTTTCGTACTGCTGAGGCACAATAACCAATCTCCTTAATACAGAAGCATTCAGACACTTTCAATACAACAAGGGAATACAAAGCTATGATTGACCAAAAATAAGATGTAAAAATGACAGTTGTACAATAACAATATAACAGACTTAGTGAGAAGAGCAATCATTTCAAGTATGACAATGATCATATAGTTAATGTAGCTCAACACACAATGCATCAGACATGTCAATGCAGAAAGTTAAGAGGACTTTTCAAGCGAGCAAGCATTTTAGAGCAAGATAAGTGAGTGACCCATGTGAGACTTGACAGATGCACGAAGAATCAGGATATCCTTGTACTTAATTTCTATTAAATGGTGTATACAACGAGAAAGACACAAGGTCACCCATGACAAGGAAGACTCACCATCTTAACTAGATATGTGAAGTGATTTGGTACTGCAGTGCACTTATGTGGATTTGTGAATGAAGAAATGTCAACCCATCAGCCCGACAAGGTAGCTATTTCTCATTTTCGAGGGGCTTTTACACTTATTGATCAACCCAGAGAGTCTACGAGCATCACCATACGGATCTAAGAACCACTTACAGAGATACATGTACACCCTCGAGTCTTACAACCCTTTAAGATCTCCTCCTCTTTTTTTTTGTTTTTTTTGTTTTTTTTTTGTTTTTTGTTTTTTGTAATGCATAAAGAATGACAACCAAGAATACTTCTGTAAAGCGATGCTGAGACCCGCATGAAGAGCAGCTCTTTCTCTGGGCTGAATTTCCAACAAGAGGTTTTATGTTTTGAACGTTGTGTCCAAGGAAACAAAAAAAATAACAAGTGCAACTATTGTATTAATCTGCACAAACACATACTATTAGAGGCTGCATTTCAATGTTCACAACTACCAAGTGCCTTTTTGAAAATTTAAGAAGGTGTTCAGTTTTTAATGATTTTGTGAATATGTCTGTCAACTGATTCTCTGATGCAATATGAGTGATCTTTATACGTTTCTCCTCCACTAACTCATGAATGAATGATGCCTAATTTAAATATGCTTAATCCTAGAATATTGTACAAGGTTTTTTGATATGTGTATAGCACTCATGTTATCACAATGCACAAGCATGGTATTCGTAATCAAACTGTAATCAGCAAGCATTTTTTCATCCATATGAGTTGAGCATAACAACTACCCAATGCAATATATTCAGCTCCTGTAGTAGACAAAGTGACAAAAATCTATTTCTTTTTATGCCAAGACACAAGATTATTACCAAGAAAAAAAGAACCACCTGATGTATTCATCCTACATCTAGACTGACGGCCCAATCAACATCACAAAACCCAGCCAAGTTATGGTTAGTTTGCTTTGTGTAATACAAACCATGATCTGATGTAACTTTGACATATTTTATGATTCGTTTAACTGCAGCAAGATGAGAATGTTTTGGGTTTGCCTGGTACCAAGCACAGATTCCCACACTGAGATACAAGTATGGTCTACTTGATGTAGATACAGAATACTTCCTATCATGGCTCGGTAGAGTCTCTCATCCATAGACTTTCCATCTTCATCCCGAGCTAACTTACTAGTCATACTCATTGGTGTTCTTGTTGTTTTGCATGTCTGTATTTCAAAGTATTTGACTAGATTCTTAGCATATGTACTCTGTGACACAAGGATCCCTGCATTAGACTGTGAACTTGTAGCCCCAAAAAGTAGTTTAGCTTGCCTACTATGCTCATTTCAAATTCCTTTGTCATTAGTTTAACAAACCAGTCAATCATGCTCTTGTTTATGCTTCCAAACACATTGTCATCCACGTACACTTTTACAACTAGAATGTTGTTCCCATCACGCTGAATGAAAAGAGTTTTATTTACAGATCCTATGTTGAAGCCAAGGTCGATCAGAAACTGAGTAAGTCTTTCATATCATGCTTGTGGTGCCTATTTCAGATCTTATAGGGCTTTTCTGAGTTAATATACATGCTCGTGATGCTTAGGGTATTCAAAGCCTCTTCGTTGTGACACATACACTTCCTCTTGTAGCAAACTGTTTTGGAAGGCACTCTTAACATCCATCTGGCACAGCCTGAAATTTAGTAGACATGCAACAGCCAGCAGCAGGCGAATTGATTCTAAGCTTGTTACTTCTGCAAATTTCTCATCAAAATCAATTCCTTCAATTTGGTAGTACCCTTGAGCTACAAGTCTAGCCTTGTTCCTTGTTGCATTTCCATCACCGTCAATTTTGTTCTTGAATATCCACTTAGTACACACAACATTGACACCTACATACTTGGTTACTAAGTCACAAACATCATTCATGTGAAACTGTTCTAGCTCCTCTTAACATGCTCTAAGCCAGTAGTCATCAGTAAGGGCAATTTTGATGTTTATGGGTTCCATCTCCAAGAGAAATCAAGAGTACTAAACCAATTCTCTAAAGTCAATTTGTTTACCACGAGTAACCCTTTGATCCATGTTTCCAATAATATCTGCGGGCGAATGGTTTCGGTGAATTCGGAACTGCTCTGTAGTGCTGATGTCCAAACGACCATTCTCCAGTGTCACCTTACCCTCTAATTTACCAACATCTTCTGGTACATGATCAAGAGTTGTTATGCAGACTCAGGTTGTGTAACTGGAACCAAGAGAGACCTATAGGCTTCATAAAACCCAATGCTGGTCGATTCCATGGCCATCCTTGATCCATATTGTTAGAGGCATACCCTAGAAATATCCCTTCATCACTTCTTGACTCGAACTTTCCAAATCTATCCTTGTTGTTGAATATGTAACACACACACCCAAACACACAAAAGTATCTCAAGTTAGGTGTCTTGCCCTTCTATTTTTCATATGGATTCATCTTGATACCATGTTTCATGTATACACGATTTAACACATAACATGCAGTACTAATAGTTTCAGCCCAGAACCTAGTTTGAATTCCCATGTAGTATAGCCCGACCCATCTCCTGAGGTGTACGATTCTTACATTCCACAACACCGTTTTGTTGTGGAGTCCTTGAGGCTGAGTACTGATGGTGTATTCCCTGTTTCTTATAAAACTTATCAAAGTTATCATTCTGGAACTCTCCTCCATGATCACTCATGATCTGTAGTATGCTTCCTTTCTCAGTTTTCAACTGCAATGCCAAGATCTTGAAGCTATCAATTGTATCAGACTTGTCCCTCAAAAATTTGACTCATGTGAAACTCGAGAAGCCCTCTACTAAGACGAATATGTAATGGTCCAACCATTGTACATTGATATGTCATCTTCCTTGATGTGAGGAATACCTCTCACAACCTCTGCATTCACGAGTTTTGCCAGGCTATGAACATTCATATGTCTAATATGCCTGTTCCATAACTCCAGTTGAGATACCACTGCAAAGTGGCATGTTTTAGCTCTTTCCCACTTGTAACAATTTTTCTTTGTGTGTGACCCTGTTAATAATGTATTTCCATTACACTCAAGTGCCTTGCAACTAGTCTTCTTAAATGTCACATCCAAATCACTATCACAGAGTTGGCAGATACTTATCAATTTAGCATTCACTCCATCTACGTAATACATGTTTGACAGTTCAAGAAAACGTGGTCCATCTATATAACCTTTACCTCATACTCTTCCCTTACTTCCACCTCCAAATGTGACTTCAAGTCCAGTTGTTTTAGCATAATTGCACAGGGTTGATTTCCAACCTGTCATGTGACAAAAACACCCACTATTAAAGTACCAAGGGTCATCTTCATGTCCTTCTGATGAATTGTAGGCTACATTTGCATGAAGACTAGTTCTTTCCCCATTCGACACATCACTATTGTACCCACTGCTCTGATCCTTCAACTTTGTGAACAGCTTGATATACTGCAGATTCTTCTCCTTTATAGCTAAACTTCCATACAGATCTGACTTGGCTACCCAAAAACTTATGTATTGGGACAGTTCAGCATGACACCTTCTGAGCTCCCATATAGTTTGTAATCGATGTTTGAGTTTATAGCAGGTACTTCGAGCATAACCTACCTTGTTACAGTAGACACAACAGAATGACCCCTGAGTTGGGTAACGTCTTGGAGGTGTTCTGACACAAGTTGGTGCATTACTGGAACTTGCATGTGCTTGTCCAAATTGGTTCCCAATAGACTTCACTGAGTTACTCCCACTACCTTTGATGAACTTAACCATCTTCAGTGAACCCATATCTTTGACACAGCCGGCTTGATATCCTAGTCCAAAGTGTTGTTTTCCAGTAATGCCTAACCCAAGTATCTCATCAAGATTCTTTGTTATGTTGTTCAACATCCTAATCTGTTTCTCCCTATCTCTCGACTAATTTTGTGAGAATGTTGCTTTTCCATTTCTTGTTCACACGTGTTTTGCCACACAAGTACAAAATTCTAATCAGCATTAAATAAATCAAGTGGTAGATTACTAACCAGGGTTTCCTTTTTTGCAATTTTGAGTGCATCAAGACAAGCTTCCAACGCAATTTTCTCACTTGTCAACACCATTTTATCATCACTAATCTTGACCCAATTGTCATGCAACTTGCGGTAGTCCTCTAATCTGTCAATCTCATTGTCGTCATCAGAGTAAGTGTCATTGTCTTCTCTAAAAGCAAAGACAACATAGTTATGAAGGTCTTCTCCATCAGATTCTTCATCTTTAGACGCATTATCACTCAAGTTAATAATCAATCTTTCCCTTTTTTGCTTGATTGGACATTCCATCTTAGTGTGTCCAACCCCATCACACTAAAATCACTTCAGTTCCTTGCGTTTTGCCGGAGGAAACTTAGACTTTAAATGTCATGTACAATCGCACTCATGACATACCATGTCACGCTTGTCACTACTCTTTTCTCCTTTAAAACGGTGGTGAGGGTTCATGTTTCCTTGTATGTGATTCCAGCGTTCTGCACCTTTCTACTGGTTTTGTTTAACACGCTTCAAAGCCTTTCTGAAGTTCATGGCCAGCAAACCCATCTCTTCCTATATCTGCAGTAGACATTCATGTTCAGCCTCAACAACAAAGGTTACCCCTCTTCATGTCTTTAGTTTGTCATCAGCAACCTCCATCTCTTCATATTTCAGCATCCCAACAAGGTCTTCAAACCTTATGACATCTGAGTTTCCTACAACTCTCATAACACCCTTGTGTGCAGCGAACTTCTATGGAAGACACCACATGAGTTTCTTCACCAGCTTATGTTCCTTGTACGTCTTACCCAGAACAGCTGCCTCATTCGCTATGGAGCTTATTTAGTTTCGGATTGAACTGAACTATGGTTTCATCTTCAGCCATCTTCAGATTATTAAAGGTTGACACAAGCTGATCAAGTATGGTCTTCTTTACAGGCATGTTTATTTCATGAGATTTTTGTAGTATATCCTAATCTTCTTTGGCCGACTTGCACTATTGTATGAGTTTGAACTCATTCTCGTCAACACCAAGGAAAATAGTGGTCATAGCTTTTGCATTGTAACCCTTGCCATCTAGTATCAGAGGTTTCTGTACTACCATAATTTCTGATGTGTTCTCCATTTGTTCTTCATAATTTGCAACATGTTTGATCTAAAACGCCTTATGTTGGTTAAGAAGCTCTGATACCAATTAAAGTAACCAGAACGGAGCAGTACCACAAACACTAGTACAAACACAAAAAGTTTCTTGAAGCTTTTGTATTTAGAATGAAATAAACAAGTTATAGTTATATTTACACTGAACCAACCTTGGTTAAACAATGAATTATTCTAAACTATCCAAAGCTTCCACAATACTACAAACTTGTAGCTGATGCAACTTTCTCTGAACTCCGTACCTCTGATAATAATATAGACTTGTAGCTATTGTAACTCTCTCTGAACTCCCTAATTCACACAACACCACATACTTATAGCTGTTGTAACACACTCGGTTTCACTCACCAAGCACAAACTAAAAACATGGAACTCTCAATTTTTCTTCACGAAAATCCAACCTTCTCTCAGCTGCTGAAGACTCTTTATATAGTCTGAAAAATTCTAGGGTTTTACTTTGATCTTTGGAATACTTCCAAAATGTTATGCTCCTCCTCTCTATCGCAGAGCCTTGCTTCTTTTTGCATCCTACAGAACCATCACAGTTGACCTCTTCCTTCCTTCATGTACCGCTGCGTAGAACACATTCGGGTTGGGTTAAATTTCACTTTCTTTCTGCAGATATTGCTTGTCTTTCCATTTTGATGTTAAGTCATTGTTGCTCACAAATATTTTAACCTAGCGAATCAGATGTTGCCACATCAACTCCATTTGAATCAAAGATTTGGTCCATTCTCTCTTCTAATACCACGTCAGCTTCTCTTGCAAATCATGTGTTCTTTCAAAGTCATAGTTGTTTCAAGTTCTCACTTGACATGGTCGATGAGCCAAGTGAGCATGTCCTTGTGAGCTTCCTCTCCAGCTTCTACTTCTGATGGATCATTTGCGCTGTACCTAACATTCCAAGCCGTGTTTCACTTTTGGGAATATCTTCACAAAACTATTCACTTAAAATTTTGGACAAGGTATAAAAGTGAGAAGTGGGAACTATCTACTTGCCAGACATTTAGAAATCAGAAACTATAGAAGTAGTCAGGCCGACCCTTGGTATAGGCGGACAAGCATCAGCTTTTGAGCATCATAATGTATAAAACATTTTGAGGGCTTCAATTAAATATGTTTTAGGTTAATGTAGTGGTTCAATTCTCCATGGAACTACTTTTTAGAATTAAAACTTTTAAAACTTGAACTTTTTTATTTTACTTTTACTAAAGTTTCCTGTAAAATTTGTCTTCCTCTATTTTTACTAACCCCAAATATTGACGTCTCACTATTTGTAAGTAGAATTCACAATATGTTATTGTTAGTTGCTTAACTTTTTTCTTTACACCGTTATTCCATTAGTTAATTAACTACAATGCAAGCAATTTTTATTTATCTATATGTATAGATACACTTTATATTTTTCTTTTCAATACTATTTTTTAATATATTAGTAAAATGGCAATAGGCGAATGTTAAAATATCAAATTATTTATAGAAAAAAAAAGGAAAAAAGAGGGACAAAGTAATAGAAAAACGAAAACAGAAACTCTTTTATTTTACTGAAACTTGTTGATTTACATGAATACAAAAATTTTAAATATAAATAACAAATAGACGTAACATAATAGTCGCAACTCTTCAACTTGTGATGTTTGGCTAATTGTGTCTTTGTCGAAGTAACACAACTCTCTACCAAAAGACACACCACATAACTAATTTAATTGTCACGACCATTTATATGGTAACTAACTTAATACATTACAAACGTTATAAACTCAGTTATAAACTAAGAAACTCTCCCTTAATTAGGTTTTGTTTACGCTCCAAACTGTTTGCATCAAAACTCATTTTCTTTTACATGAGTTTTCTTCTCATATACCTTTTGGTTACACCCTTTAGTGATTGCACCTTTTCACAATTTTTAGTATTCACACATTTTGGTAATCACAATCTTTGGTAAATTTCATCCTTTTGATGCTTGCATCTTGTCTTCACACTCCTACGGTGGTACCCGATCATCCGTACATATTCGTTCATATCTGTCTCTTTGAAATTTGCGACATATATGATATGATTTATGAAAACAATTACAACTTTTGAACCGTAGCTCTGATTCCAAAACCTGTTTTGGAAACTAGACAGCCATATATTTTCAACGTAGGGTATATCGACGCCTGGTTCATCCGTAGTCCACGGTAATATGTAATTAAAGATGGTGGTTCGAATATGTCTCAAACCTACTTCACTCTCTTTTATTGGTGTCCTCTTGATCACCAAATTTTTTGCGTGAACCTCTTCAAGTCTTCTTCGGTTAGCTTTTCAACTGACATATGCTCTATTTTTCTCCGAGATAAGCATCCTCTTGTGGTCTACTTTTTTCCGAGGTAAGCATCTTCATGTGCTCCATTTTTCTTCGAGGTAAGCATCCTCCTTTTGTGCATGGTGTCCACTTTTGATCACCATAACATCTTTTTGCATGAACCTCCTCACATCTATTATTGGGTATCTCTTCAACCCGGTACCAAAAAAAACTTTTTTGATGATTTTCTCTCTTTTGGCTTGTCATCACTAGGATTATTTTTTTTCTTGGTGTCTTTCTTGAACAAAATTTCAGAATATTTTCTTCCACAACTCCAAATCCACATCCATGATCTCTATTTTCTTTTGAGAAGATTTTCTAGCTCCTTCATCCCTTTGGATTCCTCCTCTTGAAGTTATAGAATGTGAATGTGTTTGTGCTTGTGCAGATTGATGGTGCTCTCTCTTATCACCATCTTTTCTTCTTCTATTCGGTGTCTCGTCTCCATCTTTCTCTTCTTCTTGCAACGCATTTCTTCTTTCTTTTTTTATTGTGCTTGAACAGGCCTCAAACCAATAAAGCTCTCGTTATAATATCGAATTGTTTATAGAAGGGAAGAGAATGAAGGACAAAGTAAAAGAAAAACAAAAATATAAACTATTTTATTTTACGGAAACTTGTTGATTTACATGAATACAAAATTATTAAATATAGATAACAAATAAAACGCAACTCTTCAACTTGCGATGTCTGGATAATTGTATGTTTGTGAAAGTAACAACTCTTTTCCAAAAGACACGCCACATGACTAATTTAATCGTCACAACCATTTATAGTGTAACTAACTTCATACATTTCAAACGTTATAAACTAAAATATAAACTAACAAAAAACGCATTCTAGAATCTTGAACTTGCTACGAGAAAACATGATTAATCAAATCTTAAGCGTAATATTTGAGGAGCATTCAATTTTTGAAATGCCTTAGGCATGAAATCATGTCGGACCGGCACTGGAACTAGTAATTCAAAATGAAAACACATCAACTACTACCAATGGTGATTTTGTGAAGAAACGGTAAACTATGTACGAGCAAAGCAAAGTTCTGGACGGGTTACTTGTGAGATTTTTGTAAGAATATAAGGGAGAGAATTCAGATGAGAGTATAATAGAGAATGTGTTGTGAAAAAGAAGAATTTTCTTCCTTGATTTTCATTGAGCATATTACATATATGTATATATAGTCTCTATACATCTAATATAGAAAATATACTAGAATACAACAAAATCCATAAGAGAAAAGAAGTGAGAAGGCTCTCACTCTTCCCGAGGAGCGCAGGCGCTCCGCGCATCCCGAAGTCGTGTTCAGCGTATCCCGATGTCTTGTCCTGCTGGGTCACGTGTGGGGACCAGCGCTTCCAACGGTTTGCTTCGGACCTTTGGGCACTCCCAACGGTTCCCTTGAAGGCTGAGGTTCTCTTAGCCTTTCTCGTCCCATCCTAACTCCCTTGGTCACTTGCGTTCCACGTCTCCCTTGGGTCGCAACCTCCGCAAGTTTCCTTCGGTCTTATCTCATTAAACTAACACTCCCCCTCAAGCTTGAAACTATGATCTTAGGTTCAAGCTTGAAAGTTGTGACTCACCATCTCATTAAAAACTTTTTAGGACAAAACCATCTAAGAGAAAAAGAGTGTGGTTCATTGTCACGGTTTGGGCATATTGATGAGCTCAAGTTTTGAGTGGATGAATACACATACTCTTAGGCTTGCAGCCTTAGTGAATATGTCGGCAAGCTGATCCGTGCTCTTGGTGTAGCAAGGTAAGATGACTCATTGTTCTACCTTCTGGTACTACGAGTTTTAACCCTATATCCTAGTGCAAGGGCACAACAAACGTAATAGTACTTAGGGGTCGAATTCCTCAGAGAACCAAATTACACTCTCAAATTCTATTGAATCACAAGCTATATCAATCGAATGAAGGAAGTGAATTCTAATAACTTTAATGTGAATGTAACTAAATAACTAAAGTAATCGGATGTCAGGTATTTGTTCGGGAGTTAGAATTCTTGTCAGGGAAACTATTCAGGAACTACTCTGATCTTATTCTCGACTTAAACATAAATAAAGGTAAACCAACTCTCGTTGAATCTACCCCTCTATTAATAACCTAAAGGTCCTAACTCAAGTTGGTTTCAGATTACAGATAGGCTTTATCGTTTAGGTTCAGTTATCCACAATCCAACCTAGCATCAACTCTTGTTGGTAGTGAAGGAATTGCTCTTCTAATCTAGTTCTAGTTCTTAAAAATCTTCTGGAAAGTTAACAACCTAAAATCATCGACTAGGTGATCAGGCTAATCTATGCATTAGACTCAAGTGTTAGGAGGAGAATCATCTATTCATCAATCCTATTCGTTCTCCAACAATGAATTCTAAAACCCTAGAATCCCTAGATCCGATCTAAGATCTACTCAGACATAGAATAACAAATTAGACAAGTCATGATGAAATGAAACTGAAATTGCATTAACAAAAATAAAGAGGATTCAGAAATTCTGCTCAAGTATGGAGAGATTTTCTTAGTACCTTACAAACATGATTCCAACTCTGAACGTTTTTTACCTGAAATCTCAATAAAACGTAGACGAATTTCCCAAATATAACCGTAATAATAGATTCAAAACCAACAAAATATGAGTAACATCACCTTCTCTCGGACTTTGTGGCAATCCACTTCAATGTGTTTTGTTCTTTCGTGGAATACCGAATTTGATGCAATGTGTATGGCAGCTTGGTTGTCACAATGCATTGTGATCGGTTCTTGGATGTCAACTCCCAAGTCTTTGAGTAATGCCTTTAGCCATATGAGTTCATTTGTAAGCTTCCTCATTGCCCTATATTTGGCTTCCGCACTAGAACATGATACCACCTTTTGTTTCTTGCTTTTCCATGTGATTAAATTGCCTCCAAAGAACGTGCAATTACAGGTTGTGGACTTGCGGTCTTGCCTATCCTTAGCCTAATCTGCATCACAATATCCAGCAAGGGTGGTGTTGTCATTCCTTCCCATCCATATTCCTAGTGTCGGAGTTCCTTTGATGTACCTAAGGATCCGTTCCACCATTTTCCAATGAAGCATCATTGGAGATTGCATATGTTGGCTAACTTGGTTGACGGCATAGCATAGGTCCAGATATTGATGTGCATCCTCAAACCGAGACTGTTCTCCATTCTCCCCTTTTCACGTGACTTTGGAAGCATCTTCAAATGGTGTCTTAGCCACCTTGTTACCTACATCACACTCACGTAAGAGGTCAAGTGCATATTTTCTTTAAGAGAGGAAAAGACCATCATGGGTCTGACATACCTCGATCCAAGGACAATGTTTAATATGCCCTAAATCTTTAATGTCAAACACCGATTTAAGGTGAGATATAATACCTTGGATTCCATCATTATTGTCATCAGTGAAGATGATATCGTCAACATATATAAAAAATGCAACAATATCATTTGTACCTTGAAGTGTGAACAATGTGTGGTCGGCTTCGGACTTCCAAAATCCTTGATTCTGGAGTGTAAGGCTCAATTTGTGGTACCAAACTCTTGGGGATTGTTTAAGTCGATATATGGCTTTGCAAAGTCGGAAAACATTCCCCAGGTTAACTATATGTTCTAATCCCGGCGGAGGGTACATGTAGACTTCGTCTTCAAGTTCCCCTTGGAGGAACGCGTTCTTGACATCCATTTTCCATAAATCCCAACCAAGTTTTGTAGCTAATGAAAGTATAATACGTACCGTGTGTAGTTTGGCGACCGGGGTAAATGTATCAAGATAGTCTTGTCCGTAGGTTTGGGTGAACCCACGTGCTACAAGACGCGCCTTATGCCTTTCAAGTTGGCCATTGCTCTGGAATTTGATAGTGAAGAGCCACCGAGATGATACCGCTTTCTTGCCGAGGGGGAGTGAAGATTCCTCCCATGTGCAATTGCGTTGCATCATATCATGTTCGGCATTGACGGCATCACGCCATACTTTATGGTTCTATGCTTCTTCATAGGTCTTTGGCACAAAGTGTTCCTCAAGTGTGGTCATGAAGGCATGGTGTTCCAGAGGGACCTCGGATGGGGTACATCATCGTTGGATTGGGTGAGCTACCACATTGTTGTTGTAGCAGACCTTCGCCCTCCGAACCCGTTTACTTCTCCTTAATGGGGCAACTGGGACCTCAACCATAGCCCGACCCAACTGCTGTCCCTTGAGTGTTGGAGACTTGGCTAGTGCGTCTTTGGAAAGTTCGGGTTCAGCTGTCCATTCGGGGCGCTCACGTTCGGAGATTCCTTTGGGGCGTGAGTGTTCTGCCGGGGAAAGTGATGTTCCTTATAT
>JAKUCM010000562.1:0-36982 GCA_023374145.1 Lepidium sativum
AGACAAAACCATAACTTAGTTCTTTCTTAACGTGACTTGGTTGTAATTATGAGTAAACAAAAAACAGTTACAATTCAATGAACTTTGCAAGGTACCTAATTCGTATGTGTAGACTTTGTGGAATAAAACTTCATCATTCGCATCCTCGTCCTCTGCATCCCAATCACTCTAAAGGATATTCACAATATTCAGCTTAAGAGACATCATATCTTATCACTGGTCAAACCAGACAAATCCTGTAAAAAGAAACAACAATGATGTGAGAAGTCTTCATTAGAAGTCTTCGTTAGAAGTCTCCATAGGAAGACTCCGTCAGAGCATTCATCAGAGCTTCCGTCATCTTGCATTAGCACAACACCGATACATAACCCGGATGCATCACATTCAATCTCCAAAGATTTCAAAAAGTTAGGAAAAATTGGAACCGGTGAATTCGTGAGCCTTTCGTTCAAGGTATTGAAAGCGTCTTCTTGGGTTTTTTTCCCACTTGAATCCTACGTCTTTCTTGATTACTTCCATGAGTGGGGCTGCGATTATGCTAAAATTATTGACAAACCGCCTGTAAACAACCACAAAGACACCTATATGCTTCCTAAGAATATGATTCATTAAACGCATGAAGGTACTAGGTGCGTTGGTTAATCCAAAAGGCATGATTAACCACTTGCATAACCCTTGTTTTGTTTTAAAAGCGGTTTTCCACTCATCACCTTCCTGTCAATCGAATTTGACGATAACCACTTTTAAGATCAATCTTAGAGAAAATACTAAGATTGGTCATTTGTTTGGGTTCGACTCTTTTTCATGCTTAGCTGATCTTGGTACACTTCTTGATGTGTCATTAGGAGAAGGGTGGTCTTTCGGCCGAGATTCTCAAAGATATATTGATTGGTGAAACCATTATGGAGAACTCTCCGATCGGATTGCCAAGGTCGACCAAGTAAAACGTGACTTACAGTCATAGGTAAAACATCCAAGGTAAGTTCGTCTTTGTACTTACCAATTGGGAAGGCCACCATTACTTTCTCCTTGACTTGTATTTCGCCAGTCTCATTGAGCCAATTGAATGAGTAGGGCCGCATATGTGCAAGAATTTCCAGACCAAGCTTCTTAACCATTGTTTGGCTTGTAGCATTGGTACAACTTCCTCCATCAATAATCAAACTACCAATTTTATCATTAATTACGCACCTTGTATGGAACAGATTTTTCCGCTGGATTTGTTCTTCGGGTTTACCCATGACACTTAGGGTTCTTCTTGTTACAAGTAGCTTTCCTCGGGGAGGCTTCTCGAGTCTCTCATCTAGAGACTCGCTTTCGGACACATCATCTTCGGACTTAATCTCCCCATTGTCACGAAAAATCATGAATCTTTTATTAAAACACTCTGAAGCATAGTGTCCAATACCATGACATCAGAAACATCAGACATCCCTTGTTCGAGTGGTTTCCTTCGCCTTTCCTTTATAGTCGGTTTCGATGGTTTTTGGCTTGACGAGAGGCTTGGGATCTTTTTGGAACTCACGCTTTTCTTCCTTCGGCTAACTTGGCTTATTCTGGATGGAATGGCCTCGGGAATTTCTATAGCTGGTCCATGGATTTGTTCCTCTTGAGTTGTTGTTCGAGTTTTACGGCCAGATGTAACACTTCTTTGATTTCCAAAAAATGTTGTAACTCCAAATGATCTTGAATGCTATGGTTGAGTCCTCCAATGAATTGAGATATAAGTGCTTCTCATTCTTCATGCACATTAGCCCTTATCAAAAAGGTCTCTAACTCTTGGTAATAATCTTCCACAGAACTAGATACTTGGACCAAAGTCCTTAGCCGTTGATGAAGCTCTCGTTGATAATAGCTTGACACAAGTCTCTATTGGTTCTTCTTGATTTTGTAACTGTATGGTTACAAGTTGATCCCAGCAACGTAAAGCGTAGTCGCTGATTTCGATCACCACATTCCTAACTTGGTCTTCCGCAAGAACATCGCCATAGTTAAAAAAGTATCTCGACCTTTTGTCCACATTCCTAACTTAGGTTTAATGCCGCGAGTTGTTCCTTAAGATTTTTGATCATAGCCTTGGTAATAGAAGCAATAATCCTCTGCTCCTTGGCTGCGCTTGCAGCTGACGAAGTTTCCTCTTCCGAGCTCACCATGGTACCTGAAAAGACACAAAATTTAACAAGTAAACAGTTCGTTGAAGATGAAGACACATATCTAGGCAAGAAGATGAGCATCCAGTTTTGACATGGGAAGCTAATCAACTCCGATTAATTAGTAAAACTTGCTCAAAAATTCCAAATTTTATTTTAAGAATAACTAGACTCAAACTAGTTTCCGAATCAGTTGATTTCACGATTTTTTAACAAACACTTGATTTATGATAAAGTTTTCAAAACAGATTCGTGTTCCGGAAAATTACAGTTTCGGAAAATCCAAGATGAAAGGATAAAATGAAAAGAGTAGATGATAAATTGAATAGATAAAACCTGATGAAAAAGTGGCTCTGATACCATTTGATATGATCCTAAGAAGGATCTGATTCCCGAAAACGCACAACACCACATGTTCGAAGGATAAGTGGAACGATGAAGTCGGATGCAGCAGATTCTGACGAGATTATATGAACGAGATAGAGATAGAGTGGATAATGAATTGAGGTGTACTTTGAAGAGTGATGGATGTCTCCTGGATTACAAGGCTCGATCTCAGCTTAGATATGACTCACTAAGTAGAGAAGGAGTTGATAAGATATTACACACTTCTCGGATCAAATGAGTTGTAAGAGAGGGTGTGGATAAAAAGTTTGATACTCTATTATGAAGAATCGAAATCCTTATATAGAAGGAGAAGTGTGAAGGACATATCCCTTCACATTCCCATTACACAGCTTTTAAGAATAATACATAAAAAGCAAGAAAAGGTAATGAAATAAAAGTGATAAAGCAAGCGCATGCACCGTTAAAGTAAAGTACACGCGCATGAAAAGAAGTAAAATTAGCAATGCTGACAAAGAGGCTAAGGTAAAAAGTGAGTGTGCATGCCTCATTAAAAACCGTCCTTGGATAAAATCCAAAGGAAAAAATCTAAGGAGGAAAAGAGTACATGTTGCAACACCTCTCTTTGCCAAACCTTAAGCCACTTGAACCACACCAATGAAGTTGGGCAAGTGCTTGACTCAAAGTTGCTTTCAATTTGTCTACGAAGTAGACTTATACTTTTGTTGAACATTTTGGTCCGCGACTTGGTCATTGGTCCGAAGGGAATTTCCAAGTGACGAGTATCTCCAAGAACCTCTTCGGGCGCGAACTCCTCGGGTGCAAGCTCTTCGGGCGCAAACCTCTCGGGTACAGACTCTTTGGGCGTGAGCTCCTCGGATACAATCTCTTCGGGCGCGAACTCCCCAGATACAAATGGGTTCATGATCACATCATGAAGTTTGCCCACACTGCAAAAAGACTGGATATCCCGAACGACGATGTTGGCAGACTTGATATCAAGTGTAGAAAGTGTGGAAAAAACTGGGCATATTGAGAAGGTTTGTAAGGAGCAACGACCAGAGGAAGCAAATCTGACAACAAGAAAAGCTCCCGAGGATCTGTTCATGCCCACTTGTCTCGAGGCTAATGCAATAACCAATAAATCGTGGTTAATTGACAGCGGGGGCACAAACCACGTGACGAATGATGAGGGACTCTTCAAAGTGTTGGAAATGGAGATCTCCTTACAGAAGGGTCAAGGTACAATTGCATTATAAACTCTCATAGGTGTAAGGTACATACCAGAAATTGACCAAAGTTTGCTGAGTATTGGGCAGATGTTAGAGAAAGGTTTTAAAATCATATTTGAGAACAAATGTTGCTTGATAAAAGATGCTACAGCAACGACTTGTTTAAAGTCAAAATGAGAGCAAAGAATTTTCATTTGTACCTTATGGAAGAAATATAGAATGTTCTGTGATCGTAAAGAAGGAAAACTTATGGAAAAGATTGATTTCATATGACGTTTACATCAAAGATTAAAAGTGGACTCATGCAATGGAAGAAGAGCTTAGGATGGGTGAAGAAGATGGCACTTGGAAGCTAAAAGTTTGCAAATTCTAAGGCAAGGAGGAATTTGTTGGAATATGTCTTAGAATCAATTAAGAGTTGTTGAATTAGTTGTTTTTGTTTTTGATATTTCAGTTTGTTATGCCTTTAGGAGTTTTTCAAGTAGCTGAACTTTAGGAACAAGTTAAGTTTTTAGTATAAATAAGCATGTAAGCCTTTGGTTTTATGTACTCAACGTTTTTCAATAAAAGTTACGTTTCTAAATTTTAAACTACATTAGTCGTCATGATTAAGCCTTCCGAGTCGCCGTGAGTCTACTTTTGTGTCGCTATCCCTTCTCAAGTTCCGTTGGTCCCTTTTAAGCAAACACGGCTGCAACATCGTTCTGTTCTCAATAAAAGGCTGCAGAAAGTTACAGATGCAAAGAGACGTTAGTGCCATTTGACGTAGGGGATTGAGTCTTCCTTCACCTACCGAAACAGCACACTGTTTTTCATCGCACATTGCTGAAGATACCAACAAAAGACTACGGTCTGTTTCAGATTGAGGCTCGTGTACAACCAGAATCATTGCGCTCACGATTGCCTACAGGTACTAGAGTTCACTATGTTTTTCAGAATTCTGTTTTTCATATGTCTATGTTGCAGAAGAGGATCTGGTCAGATGTGTCAATACTGAACCTTGAGGACAAGGTTCGTCTTCACGGGTGGAGTAATGATGCGATAGCATCTGCAAGTGAATCAAACCGAAAGACGTCAAACCAAGACACACGTACTGAAGCACAAATTATATGTGATCGGTTTGCTTTGTTTTAGATGTGATTTGTTATTTAATTCAATATTTGTTACTGTTGTAATAAAGAGAAGTGGACTTCTCACGTTTTCAATTATTACTCTTTTGTAGGAGTCACTAACTCCACTTTGCTTCACTTGTTTTGCTTCATTGTATTTGCTATTTGAGAAATGAGAAAAGCCAAAAATTGGCAATATGGAATTGCCAAAAAGAAAAGTCACTTGTTTGTATTTGTTACCGGTTACGTCACTTGTTACTCTGTTCTGGTTACTTGTTTTTCATGTTCTTTCTTGGTTCTAATTCTGGTTCTAAACCTTATTATCTCTATTACTGAAGCTTTGACCAAAAGTCATTGCTATCACTGATTAACTTAAATTCTGAAACCCGGTTTCATTTTGTAGATATAATTATTCTTTATATAGAAAAAGAGAATATGGAAAGAAAAAAGAATCTGACCATCTAAGACAGCTTTCTCAGGATGGCTCTACCTCTTGTAACGATTTGCCCTGAGAAAAGATCAACTGGTTAGTCTTTTATTTATACTTTTAAATATTATTAGTAGCAATAACAATTTCTAATTCAAATTCTATTTATACTTTTAAAGTTCTTTTAAAACATTTCCTAGGACACTCTTTACAACAAGGAACGCCATTTTGAGCTCATAATTTACCCAAATCTGATGGACCACAAGACAATCTATATAAATTCAAACATATGGATAAAACGGAAACATGGCCAATCCACGTCCAGCAGCCTCCTGTTCCATTTTCGATAAATAAAGGGAAAATGGGTTTTTAAAAATCTTTTCTTATTTCATGTGAATAATCAAGAAAAAAAATCTGCTAAGCAATAATTTAAAACTCCAAAAAAAAAAACTAATGACGTATAATTAAAGATATATCATCTAGCATATATAAATGAAAAAGTATCGAGACTAGAATATCTTATGAGTTTGTAATTATTACTTTATAAATGTACCTAGAAATTTTTAAGATTTATTGACTTATGAAATATTAATTAATAAAAATAAAAGTTCTTAGGTAATTACCACATCGACCCTGGTACGTAACAATTGTAACAGCTCCCTTTTGTCTTCGAATCTATATTTTCACCTGTATCACTTACATTACCATGTCTAAATGGCATAGTTTTGTCGGAATTAAATGTTGAATTCTTGGCTATATCCTTAGGCACAACTACTCTCGTGTGTTGTCCGAAATTCTACGTCAACTAGATCAGAGACCTTGTTGACTTCCAACTTGTACGTGATATTCCTATTCTTGTTGAAGCTTTGAACGAACTCCAAATTCTTCTTGAAGACATTGAACCAATTCATTTTCTCCAATTCATCAAAGTAAACACGATTGTATAGAGCCATCCATTGCTCATGTTTCTCCATGGCAAAAGCTTCAAAAAGGCCACCACGAGATGTGGCTACTGACTAGGACAATGGATAAGCACATATGAGATATGATCTGTCATAGGACCTAAAAAATAGGCCAAAAATGGAGAATAAATTACAAAACTATCATTAATCTTTTTTCTAAGAAATTAATATTTTTTCACATATCCTATTACAAAAAAAAACATTTCTTCTCACACTATATTATATATATTATATTCTTATTACAATTTTTTCTCACATTAACTATTGTTTTCCTTAATAAATTTTATTTTCTTTTAGCAAAACTTAAAACCCAAAATATTTTCTTAACCATTTTGGTAAAAACAGTTTTATTTTGGCACATGTCTTTTAGTTTTGTCGAAACGGTCCTGCTACCGAAGTTCTAGAACTCAAGAGAATGGATAGAATTAAGACGATGTATAGGCATCACACAAAACGATGCTAATAATTATAAATATTCTCTCAACATAAATGTTTCTGTTTTGTGATATTTGGTTTGGTTTTGTGAGAACGGGGTCTTATATAAGTGCAAAACTTTCGAAGCAAGGGCACGGGAAATTACTAGGATTGAAAAAATAGTTGCAATATTCGAATAGATCTATAAGTGTGATTTTGTTCCACTGAAATAATCTGATTATTATTACCTTACAGCGGTATGGCTTAATGGTTCAACTTCTATACTAATAAAAAAAAGGTTTTGAAACCTCTTAAGATATCCAACTCATATTTTTCAAACTTCTATATTGTTGCCACATCAGCTTATGTTTTAGAAATAATTAACAAAAAAAAACTCAAAACCCACTATCTCACATTAAATTAATTACCATAAATAAAACAACTTCATCACTGTAAATAAACCGACGTTTAAAATGGACAATCAAAAGTCTCACATTAAATTAAGTTACATATGAAACTTCTTTACAACTCGATTTTACTTGCCCGGAAACTTCCCTGTCCGGTTTGGAAACGACACAATGTCCGGTACAGAGAAATCCCGGGAAAATTATGTGTTTTAACCACCAAAATTCAACAATTGAAGCAGATAATCGCGAATGGAGAAATCAGAAACGTGGATTACTACGCTTTGATGGGAATTAAAGGTGATTTTTCAAGATCAGAGCTGGATCGAGCTTACTTGCTACTCAATTTAAAGTATAAACCGGAGAGATCAATGTCTGCAGTGAAGAGGTCATTGCACGACTCCTGCATCATTGAGAAGTTAAGAATTTCAAAAAGAGCAATATTCTAATGGGTATTGAACTCCTCCTCTTGGACTCCAAGGTACATTGAAATCTATTTCTTCTAAATATTTTTGGAGTATTATAGGATTTCAATAATAGATCAAATTCTTTTGATATTACTATTAACAAAAGAACCACTTGATTTTTAATGACTACCAAGGCACCTTCTATTAAACCTTGTTTATAGAGTAAGTATAGGCGTTCCTTCAATATAATGTTTGATAAAGATATTTGAAATTAATCTAGATCTTAATTACACGTTTTATTTTAGCTAATGGAATATGAGTTATAGATAACATGTATATATATATATTGATTTGTTATTGTAACTAAACAAAAATGTAGATTCATATTATTATTCTCTCACCATATAAGTGAATTACTTAAACATATGATTTAAATATTAAGTTACAACATCACAGATTTTTTTTGTTAAAAGTTTCTTAAAACACTTTTACATTGACATGTCATTCAATTTTTTTGTGCTGATGCTTCAGAATATATTATATATTAAAATTATTATATTATTTTTATACTGTTAAACAACTACGCTACAATAGATATATTATTTGATATATGAATACAAGCTAAGCAAAAAAATCTATTGAAATGACATTGAAAATAGAAAACGATAATATGATTTATGAATCAAAATCACAACCATAGAGAATTTTTTTAAAAAACTAAAGAATATGAATATATGACCAATGCTCACAAGTATCTTTAGTCTACAATTGCAGAATTTTTAGGCCTTCGATTTTGTATGTCTTGGTCTCTTTTTGATGTGATTTTCCTTTTCCAAGCCCATTTTGTTTTAAAATTTTTTTGTTCCTTATAATTTTTCTAAGCTTTTTAATACGTACAAGAAGATGATTAAAGGCATTGAACTCTTCATCTTGGACTCCATGGTACATTGAAATCTATTTCTTCTAAATATACAACACTGATTTTTTCGTATCAATACGACTACAGGGAAATACAGGGAAATGCAGTTCAAGGTTTTATTTCGGCAAACCAGCCAATTCGGTTTCAAGAAGGAATTGATGGCGACCACAGTATATAAATTGAAAAACTTCATGGTCAATACCAGCAAGAAGTACTACCGCGTCTCCGACTACAAACCCTCCATCTGTTTCACTGACAAAACAACATTCCTCCCGACACCACTCGGAGATCACATAATTGAAGAAGATAATTTTAGGCTAAAGACTTTCCAAGAGTTTTCTACAATTGCTCACAACCAACATTAACCTCTTCGGTATTACTTCTTATTACCAAATTTTGATTTCCCCTTTTTCAATCTTATACATCACTCAACAACACACTGAACTGAAATTGGTAAATAATACACTTATGAAGTATATATATATATATAACTAAGAGATCATCATCAAAATCACAAAAACCATCCACACCAAATCTGCTTCCTCTCACATACTCTTTTTCATTTGAAGGTCATCTTCCTAACATTCATATGCGAAGTGAAACTTATCTCAACATCAAAAGACCACTCACACAACATAGTAATATTGTTATACAAATTCCTTTCCAAACAAACGGAACACATATATCATTGACCAACTTGACACATAATCTTCATTACTTCCTAACCCACCATGACATAGAAGATACAAAAGCAACCAGTATGATTGACAACTTTATGGCATACATAACTGGTGTTGACATATATACAGATTTGGAAACAGGTAACAATATAACAATATATTTCAAGATTAAATATTACAACTACCAAACTCGATCAAGAATAGACATAGATTTGGTTGTAGTCCTATTAAAATTCACTAAAAGAAATGCTACTCCTCATGAGGAAACTGAAAATTTGCACTATTTGCCTTCAAACATTGAAAGGATGAGATGCCATTAATAATCTAGCCCGCAACTACATCTACCACCATGATTGCATAATAAGTTGGCTTAACGCAAATAAAAATTGTCCAATATGTAGGGCAACATATATTTAATTTTACCATTCCAAATAATAATAAAATTATCCATTTCTGATTCTCATACCTTTCATTCCATAAATACAACACAAATCACAAAATTTGACAAGTTACCCAACAAATAAACTACACATAAATGTTTCTAAACCAAAAATCGGGCGTAACCCGGTCAATCTCCTAGTAAATATGAAACTCTTTTTCTTTTCAACGGGCTAGCGGTCTATTATCTCATCACTAGATTTATGCGATATACAGTTTTTCATGAATATTAAAATAGACACTAGCCCTATCTATAAAACAAAGGCATTTCATGATCATCAATTTGTAAATTTTTAATCATAATTATGAATGTTTGAATTATTAATATATAATGCTTTAAAAAAATTTAAGAACAATATATAAAAATTATAATTTATTGTTAGCTTTGTAATCAAATATATTTGTTTACTTATATTTTTATAATTATGTAATATAATTATATTTAGTATGATATTAATATATTTGATTATTTTATATTTATGTTCAAAAATAAAAATTATTATTTACAATTTTTTGTGTTAAGATTATGAATAAAGATAAATATTTCATGGTAAATGTAAAAATTTAAGGCAAAATATATTAAAAAATATATCTATAAATACTGCAAATTTTAGGATTGATGTATTTGACATGTAGAAGAATAATACTAATATGTAACTTTGAGGGTCAAGATAATATATGAGATAAATATTTAAGATTATTCTTATTTTATAATTTTAAGTGAAGATCATTATTTGAAATCTTTAGAATATTAGGATTGTAAATAAATATAAATATTTAAGAGTAAACATAAATATCTTTTAAAATAATATGTTTTAAAATATATAAAATACTGTAAAATTTAGGACTGTTAGATTTGAAATATGGAAAAATCATATTAATGAGTAATTTTGAGATCCAACTTTAAAGTTCTACAACAAATAGAAAATTTGAACTTTCCGACATGAAAATTTGTAAAGAAACTAATATAATACTATCACTTGTCCATATCTCTTCGGCTTTAAGTATAAAACTCAACTCAAATAAATGACAATAATATAAATAAATTTAATTCGAAGTAGTAAATATATGTGTAAGTGTATATATAGTAGATTTAAATATAAATAAGATATAAAAGAGTACATTTATTATATATTTTCAATTTTCTATATATTTGATAATTAAGGTAATAAAATTAAGAAAAAAAGTTAAATGTAAAATTTAAAATTATTAACAGAAATTTGTTCTATTTTTTTATTTCTTAACACATATTAAATTTGTGTATTTTGTCAATAATTTAATTAACAAGTTCTGATGTATAAACTTAAATTTCTAACATAAAGCATATTGGAATCCAAACTTATTCTACTGCCAAATTAGATCAGAATACTATATATATATATATATATATATATATATATATGAGGAAGATCAAATACCTTGTTGAAGATATAATTTTAAAGATATTTGAAGATCAAATATTTCGACATATTAGATTTCCAGTGAAATCATTTAAAATTAATTATCTGAAGAAAAAGAACTATAGCAGATCATGGATATTTCATATAAATAAAAAAAGTTGTGAGATTGAAACATACGTCAAAATTTTTTATTATTACTATTTTCGATTTACATATAATTCAGTTTAAGTGGTCTAAATACACTGATTTAAAACTCTATTCTACCTAAAATTTTAAATATATAAAAATATCCAATAATAATTCATATTAGTGTGCCATCGAATAGAACCAAAACTACTCAATATTATATATATATATATATATATATATATATATAATAAATTTTTGGTCGAAAAATGTATTTCTCAAACAAAATTCTTAGCCAATAAGTGGAAGGAAGAATTGAGGCTTTCTTTTTATTCGATGGCTTTTAGTCAACTAGGCCTTTCTGTTTGGGCAAGTTGCTCCAGTTTTTCATTGTTCATATAACGAACTTTGACAATAAGAACAAGGAAACAACAACCACATTTTCGTAGACAATAATTTAACAATAACTTTCTCATACTTGTATGCGAGTTCCTCATCAAGTTACATTGTTATGCAACAACTGTTTTTTGTCAGTGACCGTACTCATTTAACAACGACAAGTTGCAATTTATGCTTGTACATAATGTCATGTCCACAATATATATGTATAATAAACGTAGATCTTCTGTTGTTCCTTCAACAAAGAGTGATGGTGTTTTTTTATGAATTTTGTTTCCAAGCATACTTTACATTTGTGTTTCATTCTTTTAAGTTTTACAATTAAGTTTAAAGTTCTTTAGTCATTATATAGACTTATAATTAACATACACTTACTGTTTACGTCAAATCTCAAATGACTCAAGCAAATAAGTAATTTGGTTATTCTTATTCTTCAAATTAACCCTCTGCTTTCTTCAAGAATTAGAAAATATTAAATTATAAAATTCCAACTCAAAACCAATTGTTAATAAGTGGAGAAACTCATATCTTTTATATATATATATATTATATTTAAGATCCCTTACAATTTCTCTTGTGAAATTATATTCTCAAATACTCGCCTTCAAGATGATATATCATTGGCCATGGATTTCGATATGCTCAGGATTAGATTGACGGCACCAAATTTGGGCATAGATTTTCGATAATTGGACCAATTTTGAATTGGATCAGCTTTGACAATGTGGATCGTGGGTTGTGTACTATATTAGATTATGGGGTTCTAACTCAAAACCAATTAGCAATTAGTAGATACACACATATCTTATATATACTAGTTAGTACCTTTCCAATTTCAGATGTGAATAATATTTCCTAATACGTTCTCTCGAGATGATAGCCCTTTGGTCATTGATCTCGACATGTTTAATGAACATAAATGAAAAATTGCACAAAGATTTAATGAGTTTGGGTCAATGATCCTACATCTCTCTGGAGTTCGAGCTTGAACTATGGAATTCACTAATGCACTGGGTAATTTGTTGTAACTTTCTTCTACAATTATCTTACTTGTACCGCAAGATAACTGAGATTTGTTTGTCTTTGTAGGTACAAGGAGGATATACGAGTTCGTGTGATCAAGAAGTGATCAAAGAGATTACTGTCTTCTATTAGATCCGAATCAAAAGGAGAAAGAGTTTACACCAAGAGAAAACCTCACAATGCTCAACATCACTCTACACAAGACCACAACAAAGGGAGAACAATATATGAAGCCCAACACACCTAAAGGTATCTTTTTTCTCTGATGTCATGGTCCTCATAATCATTAAGCCTCCTTTTAAATATCCTGGTCTTTGCTCAGTTTGACTCTGCAAATTACTGCAGGTTCTGCAACAAAGGTGAAGAAGACATTGATGGGCTGAAGCAGAAAACGCAGGGCCCAAAGGAATAGCATCAGATATGGCCCAAGTCCGCATAAGCCCAAAATAAACTCCATCTCGGACTAGGCCATCTAATGGACCGAAACAAAATATTACTCGGCTTAACTTCCTCGGCCTTGATCAAACACGCGAATAGGCTTATCACCCAAACGTCGAGAAAACCTTTCATCTTCTTCATTCTTCTTCTACACTCTTGCGCCTCTGTGCGATTTTTCTCTACTTTCTCACCGGAGAAAATGGAGAATCTCATCCATTTTCTTCCACCAAAAACTTTCTCGCAAGAGAAAACCTTTACATCTTCAAAACCCTTTCCCAGAAACTCATCTCTCATAAAAACAACCTCAGAAATTTCTTTGTTCTGTCCTCCGAGGAAGAGAAAACGACTCCTCGGTTCTTCCTCTAACCCCCGAAGAAAAAACCCTCGACTCTCGGTTCCCCGAGAAAACAAAACCACTGAGAAATAACCTTTCTGACTCCTCGGTTCCTTCAGAATCAACCCCGAGAAGCTTATCATGCCATGCGATATCTCCGATCCAACCATCAGAGAAGCCATGCAACTCTTCAATCCTTCAGATCCACCAAAGAATTTATCTGACCCTTCGATACCTCCGATTCAACCACCGGAGAGACCATGAAACTTTTCGACTCCTTAGATCCATCGAGGTATGTATCTGACCCTTCGACTCCTTAGATTCACCCAAAAATATTCTGACCTTTCTATTTTTCAGATCCACCGAAGAATCTATCTGACCCTTCGATACCTCCGATTCAACCACCGGAGAGACCATGCAACTTTTCGACTCCTGAGATCCATCGAAGAATCAGTCTGACTCTTCGATACCTCCGATTCAACCACCGAAGACCTTTTAACTTTACCACCAAAAGAACTTGATGCTTCTCCTTCTGAGAAGCATGCATGCATCAGTTCATCCCCAGAAAATCCAGAGCCTCTTCAAATTTCCGAATCGGCACTGATTTGGTAAGTACATCTGCTGGGTTTTCTGACGTTTTAACCTTTTGAATCTTGATTATTTTGTCTTCTAATAAATCTCTGACAAAACTCATTCTTATTGCCATGTGCTTCGTTCTTTCGTGGAAAACACTGTTTTTGGCCAAGCAAATGACGCTTTGGGAGTCAGAACCAATCTCAAAATAATCCTGACAGAAACCGAATTATGAGGTAATCCCTTTCAGCCATATGGCTTCCTTACATGCTTCGACTAAAGCCATATACTCTGCCTCTGTTGTTGACAAAGCTACCACGTTTTGCAGGCCCGAATTCCAGCTTACAGTATTCCCACCGACTTGAAACACATATCCAGTGATGGACCGCCTTTTATCCAGGTCAGCTGCGTAATCACTATCGCAATACCCTCTGACTTCAAAATTTTCGTATTTTGTGAATGTTAGGCAAAGATTCTTTGAGTAGTTAAGATATCTGAGAATCCATTTAACGCCTTCCCAGTGTTCAATGCTAGGACAACTCATGAAGCGGCTGACCATTCCAACAGAGTATGCAAGGTCAAGACGAGATCCAACCATGGCGTACATGATGCTGCCAACCGCACTGCAGTAAGGTACCATCTTCATCTGCTTCTCTGCATTTTATTTTTCGTCTTGACTTGTAGATTTGAACTTGAAATGGCTCCCTAAGGGGGTCTGAACAACCTTATAATTAATCATGTTAAAAACTTTCAAGATTTTATCAATATAAAACTCTTGAGAAAGCTTTAAAACATTACTCTTTCTGTCTCTTATAATATCCATACCCAAAATCCTCTTTGTTGTCCCAAGATCCTTCATTTCAAATTCAGTGCTCAAAATCCTTTTAAGCTTCTGAATTTCTGACATATCTTTAGCTGCCAACAATATATCATCAACATATAGCAACAGAAAAATGTAACTTCCTTCTGCATACTTCCTGAGATAAACACAACTGTCAAAATCACTCTTGATATAACCTTTTGACCTGATGAATTGATCAAACCTTAAATTCCACTGCCTTGAAGACCGTTTCAAACCATATAGTGATTTTCTTAGCAAACAAACTCCATCTCCATCCGAGAACCCTTCTGGTTGGTCCATAAAAATATTTTCATCAATATTTCCATGTAGAAAAGCTGTTTTTACGTCCATCTGCTCTAATTCCATGTTCTGATTAACCATCATTGACAGTGTCAACCTTATAGTAATGTGTTTAACCACCGGAGAGAAGACCTCATTGTAATCAATCCCTTCTATCTGTTTAAAACCTTTTGCAACTAGCCTTGCTTTAAATCTAGGTTTCTCTACCTCTGGAATTTCTGGCTTTAATTTGAAAACTCATTTGCAACCAATCATTCTATGTGCTTCTGTTCTCGGTACAATGTCCCAAGTTCTACTTTTCTTTAAAGAACTCATTTCCTCCTTCATTGCCTCTATCCACATATATTTATGTTGGTTAGTCATAGCTTCTTTATAGGTTCTTGGCTCTTCCTCATTCATCATCTGGGACACATTCAAAGCATACATTGCCACATTTGCTTCTATAAATCTGCTTGGTTTTCTGGTAACTCTTCTATCTCTGTCTCTAGCTAGCAAGTAGTCATTATATGATTTCGTCTCTACTTGATCATCTTGATCTTGTTGTTCATTGATGTCATTCTGAGCAGAAATAGAAGTTTCCAAACCCTGACTTTCACTCGGAGTTGAACCATCATATTCTGTAATCTGTTCTCCCTCATCCTCTGGCAGTAAGAAAGTGACCCTTCTGGATTTACGATCTTGAGCCTTTTGTAAATCATCATTAGTAGACTTGTCAATATCCTTATATACCACTGCTCCATTAAACACAACATCTCTGCTTATCACGCATTTCTTATCCTCCAAACTCCAAATTCTGTAACCTTTCACACCCTGCAGATATCCTAAGAAAATTCCTTTCTTAGCTCTAGGCTTTAGTTTTCCTTGGTCAGTGTGAAAGTATGCCAAACATCCAAAATGTTTCGTATATGAATAATTCGGCTCTCTTCCTGACCATAGTTTCTCTGGAATTTGGTAGTCTATAGACTTTGAGGGTGTTCTGTTCAATATGTATACCACAGTAGAGGTAGCCTCAGCCCAATATGCTTCGGACAAACCCGTTTCACTTAGAAAACTCCTCACCTTTTCAAGTATAGTCCTATTTAGCCTCTCCGCAACTCCATTCTGTTGCAGAGTATAAGGACATGTCTTGTGTCTTAGAATGCCATTATCCTTGCAGTGATCATCAAAGACTCTATTGCAATATTCCAAACCATTGTCAGTTCTTAGGGCTTTCAGTTTTCTTCCACTCTGATTCTCTGTGAGAGTCTTCCATTCAACGAATCTGCTGTAAGCCTCGTCCTTTGTTTTCGGGAAATACACCCACACTTTTCTGCTAAAATCATCTACAAAAGACATGTATTGAATCTTAGCTAGACTAGGTGTCACATGTGGTGAGCCCCAAAGATCAGAGTGAACATAGTCCAAAGGTCCTTTTGAAATGTGTGAACCTTTGTTGAAGGAGATTCTGTGTGATTTTCCAAATATGCAAGGTTCACAGTCCCTAAAATCCTTCGGCAAATCAACATGAATAAAACCCTTCTTGACCAATGCTTGCATATTGAGACTGCTTATATGACCTATTCTACTATGCCAAATATCCATTGAACATCTTGATCCTTTCACTGCATTGCATTCAGACATCTTTGCTTTTCCATTCAAGAAATATAAGGTATTCTTGTAATCGGCTGTCATGACAACTTTTCCTTTCTTCATTACCTTCATTCTATAATCCCGAGACTGATACCAACAATCTAAAGTTTCTAGTTGCCCCAATGATATGAGATTTCTTCTTGAAGTAGGTGTGTACCTTACTTGAGTCAGAATAAATGTAGATCCATCATCATTCATAAAACTCACTTTACCAACCCCTTTGACCTCACAGAAACTGTCATTGCCCATCAGTACTTTTCCACCATCTACTTCTTCTAGATCGAACATTAGGTCTCTGTTAGATGTCATGTGATATGAACACCCTGAGTCTAATATCCACTCATCTTCATATGAAGAACTTGTGGCCACTAGCATTTCTGGTTCTTTGTACTCTGCTCTACATACACTGGCTTCTGCTGTGTCTCCCTTTGTGTTTGACTTTCTCTTTGGACAATCTCTCTTAAAGTGTCCTTCAGCACCACAAGCCCAACAAGATCTCCCTTTTGGTTTTGATTTTGATATGTACTTACTTTCACTTCTACTGTCCTTAGACAGCCCTCTTTTTTCTTTTCTCCCTCGAGATTGAACCACCAACCCTTCTGAAATAGAATGGAGTTTATAGACTCCTTTCTCTATTAGCTCCATCTCAATAGAGTATACGGAGCTTATAATGCCCTTTTGAGTTATGGTTTCCTTTCCCACACTGTATTTCAGAGTATGAACCAAATTCTCAAATTGCTTAGGTAGACTATTCATCAATATAGCAGCTTTATCTTCTTCACCAATATCAACGTGAACACTAGATAAATATGATATCAATCAGTTGAAGACGTCGAGGTTCTTGTCCAGATTCTTTCCAGAATCCATTTTAAAAATATAAAACTTCTGCTTAAGGTTGAATCTGTGTGGTAAAGTTTTTACCTGGTATTCAGCTTCCAAAGCAATCCACATTTCATAGGCAGTTCTTTCTTTCTTGACCTTCCTTAGAACAGTGTCCGAGAGACTAGTACCAATTAGATTTTTAGCCCTTCTGTCCTTGTCTTTGAACTTTGGATCTGCTTTAGCTTCTGCGAAAAGCTGTTCTGGAGTCCTCCTTGAAGATCCAGCTTCAGCACCTACCACTTCCTTACCATCCTTTATAACCTTATCAACTTTCTTTTCCTTAGAATCATAACCATCTTCCTCAGCTAGATAGATCGGCAACAAGGGAGAGTTTAGACCAAGAATCTCGAGTTGAGCCAACATCTTGAACTTCCACAGAGAAAAATCTCCATCTCCGTTAAACTCCTTGACTTCAAACCTTCCCAGAGTTGGCTCCATACCAACAACCTGAGTTGCTCTGATACCACTTGTTGTAACTTTCTTCTCCAATTATCTTACTTGTACCGCAAGATAACCGAGATTTGTTTGTGTTTATAGGTACAAGGAGGATATACGAGTTTCTGTGATCAAGAAGTGATCACAGTACGTCTCGGCAAGCTCAAAGAGATTACTGTCTTCTATTAGATCCGAATCAAAAGGAGAAAGAGTTTTACAACAAGAGAAAACCTCACAATGCTCAACATCACTCTACACAAGACCACAACAAAGGGAGAACAATATATGAACCCTAACACACCTAAAGGTATCTTCTTTCTCTGATGGCATGGTCCTCATAATCATTAAGCCTCCTTTTGAATATTCTGGTCTTTGCTCAGTTTGCTCACTTGTTGTAATTTTCTTCTACAGAATTCAAACCAAGTTCTCTTACAATCAGATTGATCTCAACTCTCTCATGAATCTCTCTTCCTTAGTAAATCGAGCACTCTTATTTGTTTCTCTCACCAAACCCAGAATGAATCTTAAGAGGATCCTATAATTGATTCAGTGAACCTAGACAAAAATGAAGTTCTAGAGAGTCTTATAAATTGTATGTGTTAACGACTTACAATAGTACGCATAATTAATCCCCAAGGTCATGCGCGCTTGAATTAGGATAATAAGATTGAGCTTCTGAACCCTCTCTTTGAACCAGAGACACTGCAAACTTGTTTCAGACTTGAAACATTCTGAATGACTTGGAGTCTTCACAAGACTTATAAGAAATCCACTTGATCTTCGCTATAATTCTTCAAACCTCCACCTTAGACAAGATCAGATAAATACTTGGTGGATCAAAAACTTAGGCTTTGGCTTAAGTCTCTACAACATGAAGTATCTTCAATGCTTCACGTAGCTTCCAAACAGGTAGGACTTTCGTGAAAAGGTCAGCTAGATTGCTTGCTGATGGGATCTTTACAACTTGAATACTACATGCTTTAGTTTCATCTCTGATGAAATGGTACGTAACTGCAATGTGCTTTGTTGTGGCATGAAAAAATAACATTCTTGGCTAGTGTTATAGCACTTTGAGAGTCAAAGTTTAGCTCCACATTGTCTTGATGAAACCTGAATTCTTCTGCTTATCCTTTGCAGATTCTAATAAAACTATATACTATGCTTATGTGGTAGACAAACAACAGATTGTTGAGTAGATTTCTAGCTTATAATGAAAGTTTAGTCAATCCTAAAGTAAATTTTTGAGGGATTAGCACCATTAAGAGGTGGGCATCGGCGGAGAAAGATAGGAAATATCTGGGTCAATTGGCCCCAATAAAGTTTTTAAAATTAGTCCAATTTCAGTTAAAAATTTTAAATTGACCCAACTAAACCGAATAATTGCCTCTACAAAATTAAATTCAAATATAAGTGAAGTTCAATATGTGTTTTGATTCCAAAAAAAAGCAAATTTTTTATCAACAAGTTAAAGTTGTTCTGTTTTCATTAGATTAAGCATTTTGGACTACAGCAGCATAATACAAACGTAAGCTATATAAGACAAAAACATATAAATTAGGAAACCATACAGAGACAACCTGAAAAGTGTTGGAAAGGAAAGATAGATTGTGGAAGTGCAGACCCGGAGCGTGCAACAAACTGCGGACCTTTCGAGCTCGATTGCAGCGGGCTGGTGAACCAATGAGGAGCTCTCTAACACAATGGTCTTGAGCTTTGAAATTACTTCCCCAAATAGAGAAACTTTGGAAACATAAAATCCCAAAGAGAGGATACCACATAAACTAGACCCATCCTAATGAGAGCTAGACTGAAATAAGGTCTGGAACCCAGATGATTTCTATACAAAATCTGCCTAAATCTCACCCTAGTAAATTTATCCCCAAAAATTACAGAGTAAGAGTCGAATATGATAATTAGGTTTTGGAAACGTGACCATATAAGAACCACACTGTACGGCTCAATATCATATTCAAGATTCATTTGTCTAAACTCCATGAGATGGGTCATGTCCTCAAAAGCTCAAATTAAAAAGTTAAGAAGGAAGACTAATCTGCAATACATGGCTTTAAATCTATCAAATGGACTAGCCCAACTAAAATTGAGATCTACACTGGCCCAACAAGGAGGAAGAGACACCAGCAGCTCGTCCTAGCAGATGGAACCCTAGCGGCGGCGGCACTGAACATCAACTTCCTTCTTCCTTTTCATTTTGGAATCCGGTGATTAAGAGCAACATTATTAGAAAGTTGTTATTAGAGTTTTTTAAATATTATTAAATGATTATATATGAGAAAATGTGAATTAAAAATGTATTTGAATAATAAATTAATAAAATAAGCTAAGAAACTCATTAAAGAGTTTCTTAAATAAGAAACTTTCATAGGATTTCTTAAGAGTTTCTTAAATTTTTAATAATAAGATAAATTAAGAAACCCTTAAAAAACTCTTGATAATGGTGGTCTAAGAGCAGCTCCATTGGAATCTCTAAGAGGGGTTATTAGTAATAAATTAGAACTAAATAAATGATAAATGAAATAATTTAGTATAACCATCTCTTAATATAGAGATTAAAGAGATCCTAAGAGCCGCTGACGCGTCGAAACATGATTGGCTGATAGTTTTCACAGAAAAAAAAACAAAGCCATTGATTTCATTTTTCTCGTGGTTTCTAAAGAAATTTTTTCTCTCGGCTTTTGGAGGCGATTCCTCTGAGGATCTTCATGTGAGTGATATGGAAGCGCCGGCGAGTCCTCCGAGGATCTTCATCTCGGCAATTTATGGGCCTCCGTCAAGCTCGAGCCATCCCAACATTTCGTCATCAAGCCACATCCATTCCATGATCTAGTCCAGTTCGAGTCTCTTGACCATCTCGTAAGTATTGCTTCTTTCGCCTTTGATATGTAATTGCTCTCTGCTCTCTGTTGGTGAAGACTTATCTATAATGGAACGAGATGCACTACGTATACGTGATGGAGGGCCATCTGTCTTTGCTCAGGTACGTTATCTTCAGAAGTATGATTCACATCTTGTTTACTTCTAAAGGAATCAACTTGAATCCAATCACTTCATAGTACTACATTGGTCCTTGGTGTTTGATTTTCCTCATCTTCCCTTGGATCTTTGTTAAACTCTCAATTCTCAGAAATCATCAAGTTTCCATTTCGATTTCATGAGTTTTGGCAATAATTCCTTTTGTGCATTCACTTTGAACCTCGTTGAGTTCCTCCTTATTGGAAAAACCTCTACTTTAACCATTAAGTTAGTGACTTTATCTCAGGTAGTTGGATTTTGATATCTGAACAATTCAGGGTCTCATTAAATCTAGTAGTTAATATATGTATTTATGTACTGACTTGGATTGACCCACTTGCTTCATGCTGACTAACCATGTTTGGTTCTATTTTTCCTTCTAATTTCATTTGTATGGCTTTATGGGTTTTATGGACTTGAGTATATGTTTATCACTTTGCAGGTTAAAAGTATTTCAGTTTTCATGAACATGCAATGGCTTTCAGACTGCAATTTAGATCATGAGATTACTATCTTCACATTAAGTGTTTTCTCTGTCCATTTTATTTTTCTCAGTTGATCGAAACTTTGATTGATCCGGTTGATCTATTTGATTGTGGGATTGGCTAGGGCAATGATGACGCATTCAAAGGCGCTGCAACGATTTGGAATAAAAAGAGCACTTGTGGTTCTTTCATATGGTCTAGACGAAATGAGTCCGTTGGGTAAGATTCTCTCTTCTTAAAGTTAGATGACATTTACCATCCATTGGTTACAAACCAATAATGGCTTAACAAAAACAGGAGGACCTTCAAGACGCTTGATTCATTGAACAAACAGACCATAAATGTTGCTCCAAACACAAGTGTCTGAAGATCCTCATGATGGTAGTAGGTATTTCTGAATTTTGGGTAGCTTTTAGCTTGTTCTTTGAATAAACAAGTCTCTGAAAGTTCTGTTTTAGTTTGGAACTCAACAACAATCATACTATCATTATTGCATTTGTTCTTATTAGTATATATGATTTGTTTAGTTGTTCAACATACAAAATTGATGATAGAACAATAATTTACTCATATGGCTTTGTTCATCTATGATTGTTCATCATTTTCTTTTTACTTCTAAGAACCTCAAGGGAGGTACTAAAACTCAAAAAAATTAAAACTCATACTTGAGTTCTTAATTTTTTAAAAATCATTATTTATGCTAGAAAATTGTTAAGAACCCCTAATGAATATCTAATGGTTGGAGGTAGTCTGTTGTCGAAAACAGGGGCTCGCCAGCAGAAAGAAACTCTACAGGACAAGGAACCAACTGCGTGCTCGGCAGTGGTCTGAATAGAAGATAATATACGTGACGAAGATAAGACTTGGGAATCAGCTCTTCAACACAAGCGAGGGATTTGCGGAGGGGTAGGTCTCGCCGATTTAAAACCAACAGAGATGAGAAGGTCGACGAAGTCCCTCGAATATGGGCTTTCGATGGAGGAGTGTCGCGGTGGGGGTGAGAGCATCAGAGGTAACCTTGTCCTCAGAGGATATAGTTCCAGTTTGTGGCTTCACCTGACAAAGCTTCAATCTAACCAGAAAAGGGAGGAGGGAAATGTTGTGTCTTTTGATCACTTTGTTTCTTGTTTTTTCTTGATGTAGGTTATGGAGATAGAAGACACAAGAGATGTAACGAGTTCCCAAGTCCTAAAGACTAGAATTGGTACGTCTCGACGGACTAACAGCCAGTCTGTGGGGGCTTATACCATGAAGAGCAATACACCTTCAAGAGAAAGATCACTCAAAGACTCACCAAGACAAAAATCTCAAGAACACTCAAGTAAAACCTCTTAGCTCTCTGTTCTCTTTCTCTCTTATCTTTAACTACTTCCTCTATTGCATTACTCACACCCCAATCCCTTACATTGCATAAGTTATAACTTATGCAATTACAATACCTCACACTTTGACCACTCTTACTTTGTGATCTTCTTGGGCTTTTCACTTAATCCCAATTCGGCGTGGGCCGAAGGAGAAAAGAAACAGCACACCAGAAACAAGGTCCATCTGAACCAGAAGTCCAGCAGAACCAAAAATAGGCCACAAGAAGAGCGGCCCAACAGGATCCATCACGAGTAAATAGGGGACTCGAAACGCCCCCTCACAAACTCCACCTCGTTTCAGTCATACTCTTTCTCTCTCTCTTCGCGACTTCAGAGTTGAGACGACAGTTCTGTTGGGAATGTCCTGCAATCATTTGTACTTACTCGTGTGGTCGGTTCTAACATCGAGATAAGACAAAGTCATATGGTACTAGGGGTTGTAATGGCTTGCTAGAGTCCACTTATAATCTGTGAGTTGAGATCCTCACTGCTAGTACTATATGATCCTATTGGGTCACACACCTAAGCAAATGAAGACAATTCAATAGGGAATGGTCATTATAGGAATGATTCATGACTTGAGCACAATAATACATGGTTTCAGATGAGAACATGTGTTTTGGGCCAGGCCTAAATTAATCCTAATTCAACTAGGAATTAATTAGGTGTTACGGGCTGCGCCTAAATTAATTCTAATTCAACTAGGAATTAATTAGGTGTTTTGGGCTGGACCAAAATTAATCCTAGTTCAACTAGGAATTAATTAGGTTAACTTAAAACCCCTATATATATATATATGATATAGGGCACATTTTTGATGAGATAAGAAACCCTAGCCGCTGATTGCACAAGTAGAAATCCTAAGAGAATTGCACACAAAGTTCTAGCAAACTTTTCTCATACTTGCGTGCGTGTGGACTATCAATAGAGGTGCTACACTTGGAGCACTTGTTGATCTCATACGTGATCTTATATCTGCTGCACTAACCAAACTTCAGGTATAATCGAGTTCTCTAATTATCAGATTTAATTAATTTAATACAAGAACTATGGCTAAGGGTTTTGCTATATTAGTCATTTGATAATTGTCGAATTGGTTAAAAACCTAATAGTGGTATCAGAGCCAGGTTGTATTCTTATTGAAATATGATGTTTACATGCTTGATTGATTGATTGATTGATTAAAAGTTTGTTTTAACTGAATTAGAATTGTATGACTAGGGTTTCATTGAAATCGAAAATTAGGGTTTCATTGAAATCGAAAATTAGGGTTTTGTTGAAATCAAAAAATTAGAGCTAGTTGTAACCTTAATAAAATATGATGTTTTCATGCTTGATTGATTGATTAAAATTTTGTTTTAATTGAAATATAATTGCATGATTAGGGTTTCATTGAAATCGAAAAATTAGGGCTTCATTGAAATCGAAAAAATAGGGTTTCATTGAAATCGAAAATTAGAGTTTATGGTTTCAGGGTTCTGATGTGATAAACCAAAATAAAATATAACCTAATTTAAAATAGCCATGAATGATCCGGTTTAATAAGATTAGACCTAATCTGGTTTTCTCGCAATCAATTTAAGAAAAATTATACCAAGTTGGAGAAAAACCAGCAGGTGCCAACCGGCACAGGGTCAGGATTAGAAAAATCATAAATAAAATTTTAAAGCCTTTGATTTGATTTTTTTAGTTCTTAAAATCTACTTTTAACCCTCTTGAGTGCATATATGATATACATTCAAGTTAAAGTTTAGTTCCTCAAACAAATATCAAGAAATTGATGTTTTTCCACTTCACGTCAATTGTCAAGACTCATTTCATCGTATGGTGGACTAGCTCGGGTTAGGTACCTATTTTGACATGAGTGAGGCAGATGGTAACCGTTACCATATGATTATGAGATTGGTTTACTTGACTGAGCTATCAAGACCGTCTTGAGCTTTGAGACATCGGAGTGATTTTGGCATATGAGATGTCAAATGACGACCGATAATTATATATTTATTATAACTAGCAAATAAGTTCCTTACCTAAACAACTAAGGTCTGGACAATGAGCTCAGCTCACTCAGATTTTTTTAAAATATGGATCTCGGGATCTTTGTATTCAATAGAGGAACTATTAATTGAACTCAATGTGAGTTTTCTTAAATATGTTAAGATTTCTCAACACTTAAACCATCATAACTAAAACTCCTTACCTCTCTTAATTTCAGCTATGGCAAATAACAACAACCATAACCACAACTCATTCTCCCTTCGATCTGTCCTTGAGAAGGACAAGTTGAATGAGAAGAATTTCCCTAGTTAGTACTGTAACCTGAGAATTGTTCTTAGGCAAGAGAAGAAAGACTATGTTTTGGAACAAGTCTTGCCTCCTAGATCGGCTGCCAATGCCACTGTTGCATCTAGGAATGATTGGGATAAGCATTCCACTGATGTGATAGATGTGCAATGCTTGATGCTTGCGACCATGATCTCGGAACTGCATGTGCAGTACGAGAATGTGGTGTCGCCCATAGAGATCATGACTGGCCTGAAGGGAATGTTTCAGGAACACGCACGATATGAGAGATACCAAACGGTGAAATCTCTCATCGAATGCAAACTATCAAAGGATGGTTTGGTGAGTAGCCATGTCATAAAAATGATGGGTTATATTGATAATCTGGCTAAATTAGACTGTCTCCTTAGCCAAGAGTTGGCTAAGGACATCATACTTCAGTCGTTGCCGTCTTGTTATCATCAGTTCGTATTGAACTATAATATGAATAGCATGACGAAGACATTGACTGAGCTGCATGGAATGCTTAAGACAGTTGAGCCGAGTGTCAAGAAGGACGCCCCGCCTGAACTCTTAGTGCACGGAGGTAAATTGTTTAAGAAATGTGGGAAGGACAAGGGTAAGGGAAAGGCTAAAGCTGACCCGGTTGTGAACCAGGAGCCGGCCACATTCATACCCAGAACTAGGCCCGGCCCATCTAAAACGAACGTTTGCAATTACTGTAACGAGCAAGGGCATTAGAAAAGAAAGTGCAAGAAATATTTGGAAGATTACAAGAAGATGAAGAAGCAGTATGACGCTCCTTCAGGTATTTTTGTTTTCGAAGTAAATGTTGCTTCAACAAGTTCTACTTCATGGGTACTTGATGTTGGCTGTGGTGCTCATATTTGTACTAATATGCAGGGCCTAAGCAACAGTAGAAGCTTGGAGAAGGGGCAAGTGGACTTACGTGTAGGAAATGGAGCAAGAGTTGCTGCATTAGCCGTAGGAACATATAATTTGTCTGTTCCATCTTGTTTAGTTTTGGTTTTAGAAAATTGCTACTATGTACCTGCTATAAGCAGAAACATTGTTTCCGTTTCAGTTTTGGATACTGAAGGTTTTTCATTTTCGATTAAAAATAAATGTTGTTCCTTTACTCGAGATGACTTATTTTATGGCAGCGCCCTATTATCGAATGGGCTTTATATTCTTGAACAATCTACACCTATATATAACATTAATATCAAACACTTCAAAGTAAATGATTCGAACCCGAGTTTTCTTTGGCATTGTCGTTTAGGGAATATAAACGAGAAACGCATCCAAAACTTCATCATGATGGGCTTTTGGACTCATTTGATTATGTATCATTTGAGAAATGTGAATCTTGTTTATTGGGAAAATGACAAAGGCTCCTTCCAACAAACTCAATGAAAGGGCCAATGATTTATTGGGCCTTATACATACCGATGTATGCGGTCCGATGAGCCTAAGTGCAAGAAGAAATTTCAACTACTTCATTACATTTACTGATGACTTCAGTAGATACAGTTATGTCTATTTAATGAGACACAAATTGGAATTTTTTGAAAAATTCAAAGAGTTCCAAAATGAAGTACATAATCAACTTGGCAAGAGTATTAAGGTTCTTCGATCTGATCGAGGAGATGAATACTTAAGTCAAGAGTTCAGCGACCATGTGAGAGATTGTGGAATTATTTCAATACTCAATCCTCCCGGAACACCATAATGGAATGGTGTGTCTGAGAGGAGGAATCGAAAATTACTTGACATGGTTTGATCAATGATGAGTCACACTAATCTTCCATTATCCTTTTGGGGATATGCTCTAGAAACTTCTGCGTTTACGCTGAATAGAGTGCCATCAAAATCAGTGGCAAAGACACCATATGAGATGTGGACGGGAAAAATTTCCAATATGTCTTTCCTGAAGATTTGAGGATGCAAGGTTTATGTGAAACGATTAATATCCGATAAACTTGCACCAAAATCAGATAAATGCTTCTTCGTTGGTTATCTGAAGGAAACCAAGGCGTACTATTTCTACAACCGATTTGAAAAAAAAGTGTTTTTTGCTCGACATGGTGTTTTTCTTGAGAGAGAGTTTATTTCTAAGAATAACAGTGCGAGTTAAGTACAACTCGAAGAAATTCTAGAGGTACAGGAAGCTGCTCAATCCGTACAGGAAGAGTAGCAGTTAGACTCGCAAGATGTTGTCGAATCAACACTTGTAGAGCCTGAAGTTCGCAGATCCGGTAGAATCTGTCATGAACCCGAGAGATATCTGGGAATCCTCGTGACTGAAGGACAGGATTTGTTGATCGTTGACAACGATGAACCTGCAAACTTCAATGAAGCAATGATGGGCCCTGACTCCGAAAAGTGGTTAAAGGCCACACAATCTGAAATGGAATCCATGTCAGAAAACCAAGGTTGGTCGTTGGTCGATTTACCTCATGGTGCGAAAGCAATTGAGTGTAAATGGGTTTTTAAGAAGAAAATTGATGTGGATGGTATAATACAGATTTATAAAGCTAGACTGGTAGCTAAGGGTTTCAAACAAGTCCACGGTGTTGACTATGATGAAACCTACTCTCCAGTAACTATCCTTTAGTCTATTTGGATTCTCCTAGCGATTGCTGCTCATTATGATTATGAGATTTGGCAGATGGATGTCAAAACCGCATTCCTGAATGGTATTCTGGAAGACGATGTGTATATGACACAACCTGAGGGTTTTATTGATCCTAAACTGCTGGGAAAGTGAGCAAACTTCACAAATCCATTTATGGATTGAAGCAAGCATCACGGAGTTGGAATCTTTGTTTTGATGAAGCAGTCAAAGAATTTGGCTTCATGAGGAATGAAGAAGAAAGATGCATATACAAGAAGTTTAGTGGGAGCGCAGTTGCGTTTCTTGTGCTGTACGTGGATGATATCTTACTTATCGGAAATGACATTCCGTTGCTAAAGTCCGTTAAGGCTTGACTCGGAAAATGTTTTTCGATAAAAGACATGGGGGAAGCCGCCTATATTATTGGAATCAGGATCTATCGAGAAAGACCTAAAATGCTGATCGGATTGTGTCAAGACAGTTACATAGATAAGGTCTTGAGCAGATTCAATATGCATGATTCCAAGAAGGGCTTCTTACCAGTGTCTCATGGCATGGTTCTAAGCAAGACGGGGTGTCCCAAGACACCTGCTGAGCGAGAACACATGAGTAGGATTCCCTATGCTTCCGCAATAGGATCCTTCATGTACATTATGATTTGTACTCGTCCAGACGTTGCTTGTGCATTAAGTATGACAAGGAGGTACCAATCAAATCTAGGTGAGACTCACTGGACTGCCATCAAGAACATCCTAAAATATTTGAGGAATACTAAGGATATGTTCTTGGTGTACAGAGAAAGTGAGGAGTTAGTTATTAGTGGATGCATGGATGTAAGCTTTCAGGAGGATAAGGATGATTCCCGGTCTCAGTCCGGTTACATCTTCTGTCTGAATGGCGGTGCAGTTAGTTGGAAGAGTTCCAAGCAAAGCACCGTAGTTGACTCCACTACTGAAGCTGAATATATCGCTGCTTATGAAGCTGCGAATGAAGCTGTTTGGATAAAGAAGTTCATCTCTAAACTTGGTGTGATTCCGAGTATTGCTGAGCTGGTGGCGCTGTATTGTGATAACAATGGAGCCATTGCACAGACAAAGGAGCCCAGATCACACCAGAGATCCAAGCATATAGAGAGGAGATATCATCTGATTAGAGATATCGTTGAAAGAGGAGACATGAAGATTAGCCAAGTTTCAAGCGAAGAGAACGTCGTTGATCCTTTGACGAAAGTACTTTCACGGACTAAGCATGTTTATCATGCCAATGGCATAGGCCTTAGGTATCTTAAGATGTAATCTTAGTTCCAGTGGGAGTTATAATAGTTTTATGTTATGATGTAAACATACTTTGGTTATGTTTTAATGAAATTATTTCATTTCTATTTAATACTTGTATTAAATATTTATCCCAAAATAATCATGACATTCTTATAGGTCATCAAGTGTAGGACTTGGTCATGAAACCCTATAGGCGTAAAATGCATGAATTATTTCATTCCCTAGTCAATGGTTATTAAAGTGGGATACTAATAACGAGATATACTAGTATGCGAGGTGACTGATGACTAAGTTTCATGGAGTCATTGATAATAAGTATCAAGTCAATCACATAGATGTGTGTCACATGAATATAGCATCGGAAATGACCCGCTATGAGAACTCTACGAGATCGTATAATGAGTGTCATAAGAGATTCTCATACGGCTATAGAGCATAGTCCTTAGACCTGAGTTCATGCTGTTTTCTTGCACATGAATTGGTGTGTTTAACCGTAACTGGTGGTTATAAAAGAATTTGTCGGACAAATCATGAAATGTGAGAAAGGAACAAAGGATGGAACAAGATGGAATTTGTCCCTCCTATATATGGGAGAAAGATATCTTTGGGCCCTTCGAAAGATTTGATACTGTAAAATGCATGGTCGTGCTCAAACAAGGTGAAATACGCTTGTTTGCTCTATCATACAAATTAAAGTTCGATGAACACTAATCTAGCTCATTAAAATAAGGATGACACGAACTCTTGCCTTAGAGCAGATAGAGATATGGAGACAAAGAGATTTTGGGAATATATGATTCTAGTACAAGTGGGAGATTGTTGGGAATGTCCTGCAATCATTTGTACTTACGCGTTTGGTCGGTTCTAACATCGAGATTAGACAAAGTCATATGGTACTAGGGGCTGTAATGGCTTGCTAAAGTCCACTTATAATCTGTGAGTTGAGATACTCACTGCTAGTACTATATGATTCTATTGGGTCACACACCTAAGCAAATGGAGACAATTCAATAGGGAATGATCATTATAGGAATGATTCATGAGTTGAGCACAATAATACATGGTTTCGGATGAGAACATTTGTTTTGGGCCATCCCTAAATTAATTCTAATTCAACTAGGAATTAATTAGGTGTTTCGGGCTAGACCTAAATTAATCCTAATTCAACTAGGAATTAATTACGTGTTTTGGGCTGGACATAAATTAATCCTAGTTCAACTAGAAATTAATTATGTTAACTTAAACTCCTTATATATATGATATAGGACACGTTTTTGATGAGATAGGAAACTCTAGCTGCTAATTGCACAAGTCGAAATCTTAAGAGAATTGTACACAAAGTTCTAGCAAACTTCTCTCCTAGTTGCGTGCGTGTGGACTATCAATAGAGGTGCTACACTTGGAGCACTTGCTGATCTCATACCTGATCTTATATTCGCTGCACTAACCAAACTTCAGGTATAATCAAGTTCTCTATTTATCAGATTCAATTAAGTTAATACAAGACCTAGGGCTTAGCGTTTTGCTAGATTAGTCAATTGATAATTGTCGAATTGCTTAAAAACCTAACACGTTCAACTCCACCTTCGACATGCACCGCCAAAGCTTTTACTGTCATTAATAGGCACCGCCATCGATTACTTCTCCTCCGACATCTACCATCGGAGCCTACCTCTTCACCGAGATAGAGAATCAGTGTCGAAGCACTTTCAGGTTATGTAACCATTCCTCAAACTTTTTGATCGAAATCGATTTAGTCAGTATATCTACTGGATTCGCATTTGTATCTATCTTTCTGACCTTAATTGTTCCTTCTGTAACATATTCTATGATAAAATTGTATTTGACATGTATGTGTTTTATCCATTTGTGATAAGTGTAGTTCTTTGACAAACAAAGAGCACTCTGAGAGTCGCTAAAGATCTCGGCAACGTCTTGTGGAAACCCTAACACAGAGGAGATTCCCTTTAACCTCAACGCTTCCTTTCCAGCTTCTACCAAGGCGATGAACTCAGCTTCTGTAGTCGAGAGAGCTATAGTATGTTAAAGAGACGATCTCCAACTTACGGCATTTTCCCGTGCCGAAACACGTAGCCGGTAATTGATCTCCTTCTGTATAGATCTGCTGCGAAATCACTATCATTGTATCCTCTTACTTTGAAAATCTCTGGTTTTGTATAGATCCACTGTATTTCGTATGTATCTAAGAAACCATTTGACCACTTGCCAATGTTCTTTGCTAGGAGCACTCATAAATCTGCTGACAAGACTTGTGGCGTAGGCTAAGTCAGGATGCGTACCCACAATGGCGTACATCAAGCTACCGATAAGCACTTGCATAAGGTATCATCTTCATATCATCCTATGCTTCCTTCTTACACTCTGCTGTAGTACTAGATAACTTAAAGTGAGTCCCCATAGATGTCTGAACAGGCTTAGACTTCTCAATTCCATAGGCCTTAAGAACCTTTTCTAGATAGTTTTGCTGAGATAGCTTAAGAACTCCTTTTTTCTATCTCTTATGATATCAATTCGTAGGATTCTTCATGCGGCTCCTAAGTCTTTCATTTCGAATTCTTTGCTTAACAGCTTCTTCAATCTAGAGATCTCTTCTATATTCCTTGCAACCACCAACATATCGTCCACGTATAAAAACAAATAAACAATATTGTCATTCTCAAAATGTTTGAAATAGACACATGGATTATGCTCACTTCTGTTGTACCCTTGAGATTTTATGAACTTGTCAAACCTCAAGTTCCATTGCCTAGGAGACTGTTTCAGTCCATATAGGGACTTCTTTAACAAACACACCTTATCCCCTTCTGTAAAACCGTCTGGCTGCTCCATTAGAATCCGCTCATCCAACACTCCATGTAGGAAAGCCGTCTTAACATCTAACTGTTCTAGTTTCATATCTAACGTAACCACCATAGACATCATCAGCCTAATGGTGACGTGTTTCACAACTGGTGAAAACACGTCGTGATAATCTATGCCTTCTAACTGTGAGTAACCTTTAACCACCAATCTACCTTTATAGTGAGGCTCTTCCACTCTTGGAATACATGGCTTTAACTTGAACACCCACTTACAACCTATGGCTCTTTCTCCCATAGGTCTATCAATCAAAACCCAAGTCATATTTTTCTTTGATGAAACAATTTCCTCATATGTAGCCTCTATCCACCGCGCTTTGTCTGTACTGCTTACAACCTCTTGATAGGTTTTAGGTTCCTTTGAATTTATTAACTGAGCCATGTCCAATGCAAAAGCCAAGACACTTGAATCATCATATATGCTGGGAGCTTTAATTTGAGTCCTTCTTTCTCTATCTCGTGCTAACTGATAATGCTGGAACTCGTTTGTTTCAATTTCTTCTTTAACATTTTCAGTATCTACTTCTAGACTTTCTCCACCTTCATCATCTTCTTCTACATGATTTTGTTCTTCAGTAGAGTTATTAGAATCAGGTAGTAGAAAAGAAACACGCTTAACCTTTCTTCTTGAATCACTTAATTCAACATCCTTAAGTTGAGCACGATCTGAGTCCTTGCATAGTATATGTTCTGCAAAGATGACATCTCTGCTAACAATGCATTTCTTCTCCTCACTATTCCAAATCATGTACCCTTTTACACCTTGAGGATAACCTAGACATATTCCCTTCCTTGCTCTAGGATTGAGCTTCCCTTGATTCATATAGTAGTCTACCACGCATCCAAATCTTCTCATGTGATTTCTAGGTTATCACCTTGTCCAAAGTTGCTCGGGTACATCGTAGTTAAGCGGTTTCTAAGGTGATCTGTTCAGCATATATACAGCTGTAGACGATGCTTATGCCCAGAAAGACTCTCCGAGACCAGTTTCACACAGCAAGTTTCTCATCTTCTCTAGAAGAGTTCAGTTTAGCCTCTCAGCTACTCCATTCTACTGAGGGGTATATGGGCATGTCTTGTGTCTCAGAATCCCATGTTCTTTGCAATAGTCTTCGAAAATCTTATTACAGTATTCTAGACCAATGTCTGTCATCAATGCTTTCAGCTTCTGATTGCTTTGATTCTCCACTAGGACTTTCCATTCTACAAACTCTGAGAATGCTTCATCTTTTGTTTTCAGAAAATATATCCATATTTTCCTTGTGTAATCATCCACAAAAGATATATAGTACTGGCACATAGATAGATTGGGAGTTGCGTTAGGTGATCCCCAAAGGTCTGAGTGAACGTATTCAAGCCTCTCACTCGATGTATGCTTCCCAGTTCTGAACGATTTTCTATGAGACTTACCTAGAATACACGGTTCACAACTCCCCAAAGTCTTGATGTCTGATCCTTTTAACAGCTCTTTCTTTATCAGCTTCTTCAAGTTCTTTTCACTAATGTGCCCAAGCCTACAATGCCAAAGGGTTCCTTTGTCGAACCTTTCAGTTGCAGAGTTTGCTTGATCAAACATAGACTTCCCATCTAAGTAGTACACAATATCTTTGTAATCCCCAACTAATATTTGCTTGTCACCTTTAAAGACCCTCATTCTGAAATCTCTTGACATGAACCAACACCCCAATGATTCTAGCTGACCAAGGGAGATCAAATTCCTTTTTGCCGAGGGAGAGTATCAGACCTGTGTCAGAATCACTTCACCTTTATCAAAATTCAATATTTTGACATTCCCTATTGTTGTGATCTCACAGAAAGTATCATTTCCCATGAATATCTTTCCACCATCAATCTCCTCTGTATCAAACATCAAATCTTTTCTTTAAGTGACATGATACGAGCATCCAAAGTCAAGTATTCAGCCGTCTCTTAACTTCTTGTGCAGCGTTGTGAGCATCTCTGGTTCAGTCCATGCTAAAGTAGCAAGTGCAGCTTCAGCCTTTGAGTGATTTGACTGACCAGGTGTAAATGACCTCTCTTTGGACAATTTGCCTTGAAGTGATCTAGACCTCCACATATCCAGCAAGCTCGTTCCTTTTTAGGTTTCGACTTGCTTTTTCTAGCAGCTTTATTTTTCCTTGACTTTTCTTTTCACTTCTTCCTCTTGTTTGAACGAACAACCCTTCACCGACAATCTTCTGTTTCCCTTTCTTCTAGAGATCCATCTCTATACAGTATGCAGAGCTTATTATCTCTTTTACTGTAATAGTAGTTCTTCCAGTTTTGTACTTTAGAGTATGAACAAGACTTTCATATTGGCTAGGAAGGCTGTTCATAAGTATTGATGCTTGGTCTTCATCACTCATCACGAATTTTAGGCTTGACAGATCTGAAAGTAGCTTGTTGAACACATATAGGTTCTTGTCCAAGGTCTTTTCTTCCTCCATCTTAAAGCTATAGAAAGTCTGCTTTAAGTGGAATATGTGTGGAAGTGTCTTTACTTGATATTCATCCTCAATAGCATTCCACATATCAAAAGCAGTAGGTTCATGGATAACCTTTCTTAGCACCATGTCAGTTAGGCTCATTCCACATATCATAAGTATTCTCCTCACTATTTTGCCCTTGTCTAACCATTTCGAATCCACACCACTTTTATCGTCTTCCTTTTTCTTCTCAGAGTCAGTGGCTGGTGGGATCTGAACTTTCTTCTTCTCAGTTAATACTGAGTCCAGTCCGAGAATCTCCAAGGTAGCTCTGATTATGTATTTCCAGATCATGAAGTCTCCTTCTCCATCAAACTTTTCTACTTCGAATCTTCCTTGTGTTAGTTCCATGATTTTCGAAGATCACTATACCAACACACCAACAAGAATACAAAGACGATCCTCTTTTCTTATAGGTAAACAAGAATACTACTTTTGTAACAGAAGATTTTACTTGATTCTGGTCAAAGCTGATTCCTTTCTTGTGAAAGCTCTCATCTTTAGCCAGAAGAATTCTACCTTTCTTTAAAAGATTGCACCTTTGTTTACCGCATGAGCTCTGATACCATTTGTTGTGTCTTTTGGTCACTTTGCTTCTTGTTTTGTCTTGATATAGGTTATGGAGATAGAAAACACAAGAGATGTAACGAGTTCCCAAGTCCTAAATACCGGACTTGGTATGTCTCGACGGACTAACAGCCAGTCCGTGGGGGCTTATACCATGAAGAGCAATACACCTTCAAGAGAAAGATCACTCAAAGACTCACCAAGAAGAAACTCTCAAGAACACTCAAGTAAAACCTCTCAGCTCTTTGTTCTATCTTCTCTCTTTTCTTTGACTCTTTCCTCTATTGCATTACTCACACCCCAATCCCTTACATTGCATAAGTTACTACTTATGAAATTACAATATCTCACACTTTGACCACTCTTCCTTTGTGATGTTCTTAGGCTTTTCACTTAAGCCCAATTCATCGTGGGCCGAAGGAGAAAAGAAGCAGCCCACCAGAAACAAGGTCCACATGAACCAGAAGTCCAGCAGAACCAAAAATAGGCCACAAGAAGTGCGGCCCAACAGGATCCATTACGAGTAAAAAGGGGAGTCAAAACGCCCCCTCACAGGAAAGACTGAAACAAAGAGAAAAAAAGTTAGAGAGTACTGAACAAGTATCGCGATGCCAGCGAAGACCACCGTTTCTAACATCGACAGTTTCATCATGCGCTGATAGTGTTATATTTAGGATAAGACCTAAGTCACATCAAAATGTGTATGACTTCACTATCTTGTTCAGATAGACCAAAAACAAACATTGTGTAGAAAGGTTTCGTTGTGAATGGTATTCTTTGTTACATATTTTCAACGTTTGGTTTGAGGGTCTAGTTAGAACTCATGTACCCTATTGACCCGAAATCAAGAAAAAGACGAAAATTAATGATCTGACTCGAAACTTATCAAGTCCATTAAAATGAACCACCAAAATTATTTAAAAAGCACGTCAGCTCCATTGAAATAAAATTAAAATATGTCTTTGAGTTTCTTTGGCGCTTACGTCTTAAAACTCTTAAACCCACATAAGTTCAAAAGGCCAATCCATTTGCACGAAATGAGGACCACAAAATTTTCGCAAAATGTTATATTAATCTGAGTGTATTGAAAATACCTCGAGTACAACAATCAATCTATATTACATTCATCAAGCAAGTGGATAGAACGCAATCATGGCCAAACCACACTTCCCTTGTGGTGCATCTACGTCTCTCTTAATCCTCATGAAACCATCTTCTCCCCAAGTTTTCCCCCATGAGTTCTTCACTATCCAATACTTAGTCCCTTCTTCACTTATTCCAAAGCCAACAATTGTGACCGCATGATGTAACTCCGTACCACATTCTCCATCAAATATCCCTCCCGAGTAGTGCCTAAACGCAGTCCCTGTCCCTTCTATTGCCACAGAAACAGGCTGCTGAGACACTGCTTGTAGCAAAGCTCTCTCATTATTCGTTGGAACAGTCTCATATCCGGTAATTGTAGCAGCTGGGAAAACCGATGATTGAGTTGTTAATTTACAAGTTTGTTGTGATTCCTGATATGGATAATTATCCTCAGCGGTGATGCCTTGGTTTTCTATTATGTACTCGAAAGCTTTTGACATTATCCCTCCGTGACATCCTTGATTATAGTCCGTGGCACAGTCCAAGAGTTGTTGCTCTGACAATGTTTCAAGCTTACCTTTAGAGATCTTTGTAATGCCTTCCACGGCTGCTACCGCCGAAAACGCCCAGCATCCTCCTGTTCCATTTTTCGAAAACAAAGAGTAACATACATAAAATATTTTTGTTTTTTTATCAATAATTAGATCGGCAAAATCCAATTCATAACCTAAAGTTTTTATTAAAAATCAAAACAAAATCATGTAAAAATTTGGCTATTCCTTAAAATCGAATTCTAGTGAAAATTATGCAAATATAGAGTTCATTATTTGACCAAACACACTTTTTCTTTAGTGTTTTTTTTGTTTTTTAGATGAATCTAATTATATTTTCAGAAGACTTTAGATCCAATAATAAAGTTTAGGAAATTACCACATTGGCCTTGATACTTAACAGCTGTAACAGCTCCTTCTTGTCTCCAATCCATGCGCTCGACAATATCACTAACATTAACATATCTAAATGACATAGTTTTGCTCTCTC